>JAOPSE010000021.1:39400851-39668629 GCA_029449295.1 Zea luxurians
CCGCATGAGAATGTCGTTGGCGCCACGGTGGTATAGATCCCCTTCTACCACCATGTATAATTTAGCTAACCGCACTATGCGCTCTACGGACACATGATCTTCAGAAAGGATATTTTCTTTTAGGTAGTCCCAGATCTCGGAGATCCATGCATCAGGACCACTCTGAGCTATTGGCTGTGGCGCTAAGAGGTTGGCAGGACCCTCTGTAGCACACACAATTCTTGGTGGGTTCTGCTGATGGTATGCCATTGGGACCGCTAGCTTCGAGGTGCTAGGCTACCCCCTTCGCCCGGCTCGGCAGGCTGGGCGGTAGGTCTCAGCAGCCGTCTTTCGAAGACGCCCTCGGCCACGGGTGCCCAAGTTGATGCCCTCGTGGAGAGTTCATCTGCCGTTGAGTTGTTTGCCCGAGGAACTTGTTGCAGTTCCAAGGCAATGAAGTCTTTTTCCAGCTTCCTTACATGGAGGAGGTAAGCTGCGAGCCTAGGCTCGTTGTAGCTACATTCTCCGCGGACCTGCTTGATAATCAGCTAGGAGTCCCCCTTCACGAGGAGATGGCGTGTCCCTAGGGACAGGGCCGCAGAAAAGCCAAAGATTAGTGCTTCATACTCTGCCATGTTGTTGGTGGCCTTGAACTCAAGGTGCACCATGTACTTCACATGATCTCTGCTTGGGACGACGAGGACCACCCCAGCACCGCCACCCTGCTGGCGGGCGGACCCGTCGAAGAAGAGCGTCCAGTGGGGCTCGGTGAAGACCAGAGCCCTAGGCTCCGCAAGTGTGGGATCCGAACCGGGATCCAGACCCCCAGGAGCGCTCGAGGATGGGGTCCATTCCACGATGAAGTCAGCCAGGACCTAGCTCTTGACAGCATGGCGAGGCTGGAAGTCCAGTTGGAACTCGGCAAGCTCCGCGGCCCACTTGGCAATGTTGCCTATGGCGTTAGAGTTGTGGAGAATGGCCCTTAACGGGTAGGAGGTCACCACCACAACCCTGTGTGCCTAAAAATAGTGGCGCAACTTCCTGGACGCAACAAGTATAGTATAGATAAGCTTGTGCGTCTCAAGGTACCTGGCCTTTGCCTCATGGAGGACCTCGCTGACGTAGTAGACCGGCTTCTGGATGGTTTGGACCCCTGCGGTTGGTCCCGAGTCCTCAAACTCTTGACCTTCCATCAGCACCGTGGTGGTCGGACCACCACCTTCTCCTAGGGGAACTGTTTGGCTCCCCTGGGGATGTTGTGTCATCCTTTCGACGACCAGCACCATGCTCACCACCTCTGTAGCCACTGCAATGTATAAGTATAACGGCTCCCTTGGTTCCGGAGCTACCAGTATTGGTAGGGACACAAGGTGCTGCTTGAACTCTTGAGAGGCACGTTCTGCATCCTCGATCCAAGAGAATGGGCCAGACTTCTGTAAGAGCTTGAAGAAGGGTAGCGCCCTCTCAGCCAGTCTTGAGATGAAGCGGCTAAGGGCGGCTAGTGACCCCGTGAGCTTCTGGACGTCCTTGATCCGGGCCGGAGGCCTCATTGCCTCAATTGCCTTGATCTTCTCCGAGTTTGCTTCAATGCCCCGGTGCGAAACCAGAAATCCCAGCAACTTTCCAGCGGAGACACCAAAGATGCACTTTTCCGGGTTCAGCTTCGTGCGCGTTGCTTGCAGCTTGTCAAAGACCAGGGTCAAGTCTTCCACTAGGGTCGACCCCTCTTAGTCTTGACCATGATGTCATCGATGTATATCTCTATCATGTCCCTAATCAGGTCCCTAAAGGTCTCACTCATCGCCCGTACAAATGTTGGCAAGGCGTTTTTCAGACCGTAAGACATTACAACATAACAGTAAAGCCCATCCACAGTTAGCGGTATGCTTCCTATCTTCCCTAGACATCTGGATCTGATGGAAACCAGAGTAAGCATCTAAGAAGGACAGGAGGTCGCACCCAGAGGTAGAATCCATGATTTGATCTATTCGCAGAAGTGGATATGGGTCCTTGGGACAAGCCTTATTAAGGCTGGTGTAGTCAATGCACATCCGAAGCTTCCCGTTCGCCTTTGGAACGATGACTGGATTGGCCAGCCATACTGGGTGATGGACCTCTTCGATGAAGCCAGCGTGTAGCAGCTTCTGGACCTCTTCACGGATGAAATCCTGCCGCTCAACAGACTGTCTCTGAGGCTTCTGACTCACCGGTTTGGCATCAGGGTGAATCTTTAGATGGTGCTCAATCACCTCCCTGGGGATCCCAGGCATCTGTGACGGTTCCCATGCGAATACGTCGGCATTTGCCTAGAGGAAGGTGACGAGCGTGATTTCCTATTTTTCCTCTAGATTGCCCGCGATGCGGGTGGTCTGGGAGGAATCCATGCCAACCTGGGTGGTTTTGACGAGACCACCGTCTGCTCCGGATGGCTGCACCTTTGGCACCTTGGTAGGCACCTTGGTATAGGAAGTCGAGGGGTCCCTCCCCCATCATCTGGGCAAGCAGTTTCTGCCGCCAGGGTGTGCAACTTCTCGACAGCTGCAAGTGCAGCGGCGCGGTCGCTCCACACAGTGAGGACCTCAGCAGGGGACGACATCTTGAGGACTAAGTACCCATAATAGGCAATGGCCATGAACCGATACAGGGCCGACCTGCCAATGATGGCATTGAAAGGGAGGTTAACCTCCACGGCGTCGAACTAGACGTTCTCTGTGCGGAAGTTCTCCTCGGACCCGAATGTAACCAGGAGTGTGATGCTCCCAAGGGGATACACCGGTTGAGGGCCCACTCCGAAGAATGGGCGAGAGGGTCCCAGTCGAGATCCTGGGATCTGCAGCTGCTTGAATGCAGCGTGACTGATGACGTTGAGCCCAGCCCCACCATCAATCAGGACATGATGTAGCCTCGTGTTGGGGATGACAGGGGTGGTGATGAGTGGTAGTATACCGGCCCTTGCCATGTTCTCAGGGCAGTCAGATGCCCTGAAGGAGATAGTTGTGCTCCTCCACCGCTAATGTGGAGCAGCCTTCGGGACCGCTAGGGTCGCCGAAAGGACCTCTCGACGCAGGGACTTCACGTTCCTACGAGAGGTGAGCTCCCAGCTCCCGCCATACATCACGTACAGCTTCTTGCGGTGGTCATTGTCATCATCGAAGTCGGAGTCTCTAGTGAAGATGTCCTTGAGGACTCTCTCGGGGGACTTATACCTGAGGTCTCGTTCTCCCACGGCCACGTCACCTTCGTCAACCTTCTCCTTGCCAGGCCGGCAACGAGGCAGTGAGCCATCCTTGGAGGCCTGCTCGCACCGCTCGCTGATGCGCTTCGCGAGCTTGAGGATCTCGCAGCATTTCGAGGCGCTGTGGCAACTAGTGGGGTGGACAGGGCATGACCAACTATTGGTTCCCTGTTGCCGCGGGCGCTTGCCGCGCTCGTTTCGGCCCCCAGCCGCGGCTGCGGCGACCGTAGAAGCAGACTACGGCCTATCATGGCCGCGGTTCTTCTTCTTGTTGTTGTTGTTGCCGCCCTGTGTGGCGGCACCTAAGCCACCCATCTGGGTAACTCTGGTCTGCGGTGCCGAGTGCCATGCACGGCCCTCGGCAGCTCTGGCACACTTGTCGGCCAGAGCAAAGAGCGTGGTGACGGTTTCCACGTCATGCGTCGCTAATTTCTCCAACATCTTCTCATCACATACCCCCTGTCGAAAAGCAGTGATAATGGAGGCATCGGAAACACGAGGAATAGTCCCTCGTACCATGGTGAAGTGGGAGATGAAAGCCTGGAGAGTCTCCCCGGGTTCCTGCCTTACGGCATGGAGATGAGCCTCCACACCATGCTGCTAGTAAGCACTGACGAAGTTCGTTGTAAACCGCGCGCAGAGCTCTTCCCAGGAGTAGATGGACCCCAGGGTGAGATTCATGAGCCAGGTTCGAGCCGGCCCGATCAAGGCTACATGGAAGTAGCTTGCCATGACGGTAGTGTTTCCACCAGCTGCCGTAATGGTGGTGATGTAGACCTGCAAGAATTCCGACGGGTTTGACGTACCGTCGTACTTCTCTGGCAGGTGTGGCCGGAACTTGGGTGGCCAAGTCACCACGGAGGTGATCCGCTAGTGCGGCACAGCCCACGCCGACCGATGGGACACCCGCCTGGATCCGAGTGCCCCTTGGAGTTTGTGGCGCAACTGGAGCGAAGTCTTGGTCGAGGTTGCGACCCTCAAAGTTTTGCTGGCGCTCACGCGCCTTCTCCAGAGAGACTCGAGCATCCTCGCCCGCACGCCTACGGTTGAGCTCTGTCTGCAGGTCGTCAGCCCTCTCTAGAGAGATTCGAGCATCCTCGCTCGCACGCCTGCAGTTGAGCTCTGCCCGCAGGTCATCAGTTCGTGCAGCCCTCACTGAGGGTGAGCGCACAGATGCCAATGCCTCGCGTTGACGCCAGAATGACCAAGGTCTGGGCCTGGCCGAGCCAGAATGTGCCATGCCGAGGAGATGGTCAACATCTTCACGCCACTGCCTCATGGCCCCCGGCGAAGCCGTGGAACTTGGGGGGTTGCGCAGCAACTCCCTAGCTGCAGACAACCCCTTAGGAGCAGCCCTTGACGGAGCCCTGGATGTCTGCGCGGGCGTGTGCTGCTGCGCAGCATGCACAGCAGCACCACCAGGCACAGGGCGGTTGGAGCCTCATGCCATGGAAGATGCCGACTCTTCCTCCATTAGAAAGTCCTCGGGCAAGTCGCGGTGCTCGACGAACTGAACCATCGTGTCGAGCAAGGAAACAGGCGAAAAAACTCAAAGCCTAGATCCCCTACTTGGCACGCAAAATGTCGGAGAGAAAATCCTTCGGTCGGGTGGTGGAATGCACCCGCCCTAATCCTAAGATGAGGAGGGGGCCTAAGCGAATGCCTGTTTGGTGAATTGAGGATGAACACAAGAACACTCGAGGGTTTATAGTGGTTCAGGCTGCAGGAGCATAATACCCTACCTCCACTGTGTGTAAGTTGTATTGAGCGTGTGATTCTGTGTTTGTGCGTGTGAGCTTGTGAGCTTGTATCAAAGCGTGTCCCCTATAATGATGTGCGCCTTTCCTTTTATAGTTTAAGGGAGGCACATACAAGGACGCTGAGCCCCAACATATGGGCCCAGGAGCATAACGGTAGAAATACATTATGTGAGTAATAAATGCTGACAGCACATAGAGATCCTCCGCCTTAGTAACGCATGAGTAATCAGCGGGAGTCATGATGACCGCAGTCCATGCAGCATTGATAGCCAGTAACCCTTCTCTTGGAAACACACCAGTAATGGTGAGTAACAGCACGGCCCACGTATCGTGGACTGAGCACGCCGCCTGTCAGTGGAATGGACAGGTGCACGTCTTATCCGTAATGAATGTGAAGGCGCGCGTAGCCCAGAGCCGTCATGCTAGGTTCCGCCCGTTGGCTTATGCCACGCGCAGTATGTCACATGGCAACATCGGGTCTCTTCCTGAGCGGGAAGTAGGAGTGTATGCGAATAGGTCCGGATCCTACCAGACCAGGTCTGGACACATGTCAGCATTGGACCCCGTCTAGGCCCTGATTAAGGCCCGGGTGTGTTCTGTCCTAGAACCTTAGGACCCTACTGTGGGTGGCCTAGACCCCATACGGGGGGGTCCGGATCCCATTCTAAGGGTCCGGTCCATACACGTGGGAGTCCTGAACCAAACTTAGAGGTCCGGACTGTATATCCATGGGTCCGACACTTTCCCATGGGGGTCCAGACTCACTGTTGATGCCTTAGAGTATATCACTTTCTCTGGACACGTGGCGGCTCCGGACCCGCCCATGTGGTGGGGTCAGGCGCTGTTGCTAGCCCAGAGTAGTCGCCTGAGGCTAGGGCGAGTCATGGCCTGGTCCCACATACAGCTCTTTTACCACGCGACTAAAGATAGCCACGTGGTTACTGCGTCTTTATACAGTAGCAAGGGGTACCCTAGTTTTAGGGTACCGATAGAATCATTGCAAACATTTAAATCTTTAACCTTAGGAATTAAACTAGCATTTTCATCTCTAAGGCTAGAAATTATATCATTCAATTTGTCCATCTTAGCACTTAGACTAGCATTTTCATTTCTAAGGCTAACAATTGAATCATGGCAAATGCTAAGCTCCTTAGTCAAGTTTTCATTTTCCTCCACTTCCTGAGCATAAGCATTTTTTACTTTAACATGCTTCTTGTTTTCTTTAATAAGGAATTTCTCTTGGCTATCCAAAAGTTCATCCTTCTCATGAATGGCTCCTATCAATTCATTTAATTTTTCCTTTTGTTGCATGTTAAGGTTGGCAAAAAGAGTAAGCAGGTCATCTTCATCTTCACTAGAACTACCCTCATCACTAGATGTAGTATACTTGGGGTGGATCTAGATTGTACCTTCTTTTTGTTATCCTTTGCCATAAAGCACTTGTGGCCGATGTTTGGGAAGAGGAGGCCCTTGTTGACGGTGATGTTGGCGGCGTCCTCATCAGAGGAGAAGTCGGTGGAGCTCTCATTGGAGTCCCATTCCCGACACACATGGGCATCGCCTCTCTTCTTCTTGTAATATCTCTTCTTCTCCTTCTTCTTCCCCTTCTTGTCGTCGCCCCTGTCACTATCACTATACAATGGACATTTAGCAATAAAATGACTGGGCTTACCACACTTGTAGCACACCCTCTTGGAGCAGGGTTTGTAGTCCTTCCCCCTTCTTTGCTTGAGGATTTGGCGAAAGCTCTTGATGATGAGCGTCATTTCCTCATTGTCAAGCTTGGAGGCGTCGATTGGAAGCCTACTTGGTGTAGACTCCCTCTTCTCTTCTTCCATCGCCTTGAATGCGACGGGTTGCACCTCGGGTGTGGAAGTGGCGCCTTGCTCCAAGTTGACAATATGTTTGGAGTCTTTGATCATAAGTTCAAAGCTCACAAACTTGCCAATCACCTTCTCGGGAGACATTAGCTTGTATCTAGGATCCCCACGTATTAATTGAACTTGAGTAGGATTAAGAAATACGAGGGATCTAAGAATAACCTTGACCATTTCATGGTCATCCCATTTTGTGCTCCCGTGGTTGTGCACTTGATTGACCATCGTCTTGAGCCGGTTGTAAATAGCTTACGGCTCTTCCCCTTGGTTGAGGATGAATCGACCGAGTTCTCCCTCGATCGTCTCACGCTTGGTGATCTTGGTCACCTCGTCCCCTTCGTGCGCCGTCTTGAAAACGTCCCAAATTTCTTTGGTGGTCTTTAACCCTTGCACCTTGTTATACTCCTCTCGACACAAGGAGGCGAGGAGTATAGTTGTGGCTTGGGAGTTAAAGTGCCTAATTTGGTCGACCTCGTCCGAGTCATAGTCTTTGTCACCCTTCTTAGGTACCTGCGCTCCATACTCAACAATATCCCAAATACTTTTGTGGAGTGAGGTTAGATGATGCCTCATTTTATCACTCCACGTACAATAATCCTCACCATAAAAAAATGGTGGTTTGCCTAAGGGAACGAAAAGTAATGGAGTGCGTTTAGAAATGCGAGGATAGTGAAGGGGCATCTTACTATACTTCTTGCGCTCATGGCGCTTAGAAGTAGTGGACGACGAGTCGGAGCCAGATGTGGAGGGCGACAATGAGTCGGTCTCGTAGTAGACCACTTTCTTCATTTTCTTCTTCTTGTCGCCTCTCCGATGGGACTTGATGGAGGAAGAGGATTCCTCCTTGTGCTTGTTGCCGGACTCCCTTGAGAGAGTCCTCCCTGAGCTTGCGGGCTTGTTGCCGGTCACGATCTCCCTCTTGGCATGATCTCCTGACATCACTTCGAGTGGTTAGACTCTAATGAAGCACCAGGCTCTGATACCAATTGAAAGTTTCCTAAAGGGGGTGAATAGGCGAAACCTAAAATTTATAAACTTAAGCACAAACTACAAGTGGGGGTTAGCGTTAGAATTAAAGTCAAGTCCGAGACATAGGGGAAAAATAAATCAACCAAGAAATAAAGCGAGTGAACACGGTGATTTGTTTTACTGAGGTTCGGTTCCAAAGAACCTAGTCCCCGTTGAGGTGGTCATAAAGACCGGGTCTCTTTCAACCCTTTCCCTCTCTCACACAGTCATTTAGACCGAGTGAGCCTTCTTCCTTAATCTCACAGGTCACTTAGACCCCACAAAGACCACCACACAATTGGTGTCTCTTGCCTTGCTTACAAAGCACTTGAGAGTAAGAAGTGAAAAGAAAACGAAGGCCAAGCCAAGCAAACAAGAGCAACAAAGAAACACAAGAAATCCTCTCACAAGTCCTAATGCATTAGAGTTGATTTGGGGACTTTGAGTGGATCGATCACTTTGATTGTGTCTTGGAGTGAAGTCTATTGCTCTTGTATTGAATGCAATGTTCAGAATGCTTGGATGCTTGGTGTGGTGGTGGTTGGGGGGTATTTATAGCCCTCAACCACCAAATGGCAGTTGGGGAAGGCTGCTGTCGAAGGGTGCACCGGACAGGTCCTATAGACTGTCCGGTGTGCCGCCATGTCACCCAACCGTTAGGGTTCTGACTCAGTCGACCGTTGGAGCGCTTGTCCTCTTGAGGCACCGGACAGTCCGGTGCCGCACCGGACAGGTTCTATTCATTGTCCGGTGCTTCTCTGATTCTGCGCTCTAACTCTGCCACGCACTGTTGCGCACTACTCATCTGTTCTTCAGCTTTTGCAGTCGACCGTTGCGCGAAGGAGTCGTTGCTCTGCTGGTGCACCGGGCAGTCCGGTGGCACACCGGATAGTCCGGTAAATTATACCGTAGTGCGCCCGAAGAAACCCGAGAGTGGCTAGTTGGACTTTGTACAGTCCTAGTGCACCGGACACTGTCCGGTGGCACATCGGACAGTCCGGTACGCTAGACCACAGCACACTCGGTTTTGTTTGCTCCTTTGAATTGAACTCTTAACTTGAATATTTATTGGTTTGTGTCGAACCTTTATGCACTTGTAGAACATGTATTCTAGAGCAAACTAGTTAGTTCATATAATTGTGTTGGGCATTCAACAACCAAAATTAATTGTGGGAAAAGGTTAACCCTGTTTCCCTTTCAGTTGCTCAATTAGAAAAAAATAATATGCTCAAGAACACGATAGCAAAGCTAAATATTGAAAATATAGCTTTGCAAGAAAAACATGATATGCTTGTGTGCTCTCATAATAAATTTATGGATTCACATATCATGTTAGAAATGGCTCATGAGGTTATGTTAACTAATTTGAAATCATACCAACCTCACATGTGCACATGTGTTGAAATTGAAACTATATTACCATGTGCTAACAGTTGTTGTTATCAAGCAAGCCAATCTTCAATTGAGCTAGAAATTTCAGGAATTAGTGATATTTCTATCACACAAGAAAATAAAGAGCTCAAAGAAGAATTTGGAAGGCTAAGAAGGAGCTTAACTCTTTTGAAGGGAAAGTGTCATGTTCAACTTTCTCACGATAACCATGATAACATGGTGAAGAAGCTTGAGAAGGGGACAACCGTAGCATGCACAAACCCCCTTCAAAAGAATGCTAAGTTTCCCAAGAAAGGCATGAGCAAACATCAAGAGAAGAAAGCCAAATCTCATGACAAGTGCCTCAACCATGCCTCCACATGTTCCACACAAGGTAACAAACAAGCCACTCTTCCAAATAAGAGAAGATGCGCTAGAAAGTGTTATCAATGTCATGAGAAAGGACATGAGATTAAGTCATGTCCCTACATAAAAGATAGTGGCTTAACTTTAGAAAGAAAGAGGCTCACTAACCATGTAGCAAACAAGAAGCAAGGCAAGAAGGAGTCTTGCAAAATTAAAAATCATATTTGCTACACTTGTCGAAGAAAGAGACACCTATGCAAGGATTGTCCCATGAGTAAGTATCCTAAGCCTACCATGTCAATTCATTCATACCCGCTTAGGAGACCCAAAAATGACACTTGTGCTAGAAAGGTAATTAGTTCACCTAAAACTAGCACAAAGGCCATTTGGGTGCCTAAGTACTTATTAGCTAACCTTGGTGGACCCATCCAAAAATGGGTACCAAAATATGTTTGAAAGAATTTGTAGGTACCCAAAGATGATATGAAGCTTTGGGGTGCTTGAGCGGTTTAACTCAATTCTTATCTCAAGCTATCAATGTTACATTGACTATTCTTTTAAGATTGACCTAAAGAAGAATTGAGTTGTTATATCTCTAACTTCACATTCATCTCTAGCAAGAACTTATGTTGTAGCGAATAAGGATTAACCTTTGTGGGAATCAAGCAAAAGACCTACAACTAAGGGATATCCAAAGAATGGTAACATTTAAATCTTAAGTGCACATTGCTTTCAATTAGTATATTCCTCTGTGTCTTATGTAGTCACATAAAAAATGAAGCACTTAAGAATGACCTTAAAGGAATTTACTTTGCTTTGGAAAAGATCCAATTATATGGTAGATTGCACATTCATTTTCGTATTATGGCAATCTACATGCTTTAATTGGTAATGATAAATACATGGCATATTTCAAATGAATTATCCTATTATTGCCATGACCTAGACATAAACAGGATTATCCTATGTTCTTAAATGAATAAAGTGCTAAGTAAGAAATTCAAATTCTTAAAGCACTTACCAAAAGGGGAATTCTCTATATGACTAGAGTTGTGAGACTAATGTTTCTATCTAAGTGTTTATGTAGTCTCACAACATGAGAATGTGTTTCTCAAATGGAATGTGTCATTCAACTTTCAAAGAAGACCAATCCAATACTATGTGATGTATTCCTTCTTGTTTAAATTGGTTTTGAGTCTTCTAAATTAATCACTCACCATGTTATGAATTAAACTTGCCCTATAAACTTAATTAAATAACCATACTACTTTCATCTTTTTTCAATTGATGTCATGCATGATGCTTGTAAGGGTAATTTAGTTCATATCTTTTTTGTGTGTGGATTTTGAGAAGTGCCCTTCTCAGATCTACTACTTTGAACCCTGTAGGTCAACTAGAACATCTCATTTCCAAAGTTAACGGGGTGAATTTCGAGACCAATTCAGTTTATATCTCATTCTTTAGTTGAGCTCTTGCAAACCGGCTGAACCGGTTTTACCCAGTTCGTTTCTAGTTCTTGTTGAAAAAGTTTCATCTTGCCTATTCACGCCCTCTCAAGGCAACTTTCACTCTATCATTATCAGAATCCACATCACTAGAATAAGTGTTCTTAGGAGTATCTTGAGTATGTACCTTCTTCTCCTTAGCCATGAGGCATGTGTGATGCTCATTGGGGAAGAGGGAGGACTTGTCGAAGGCGAAGGCAGTAAGTCCTTCATCGTCGGAATCAGATGAATAACAGTCAGAGTTCCATTCTTTGCCAATGTGTGCCTCGACCTTCACCTTCCTATAGTTTTTCTTCCTCTCCTTCTTCCCTCTCTTTTCTTATGCCTGGTCATTATTATTATCGGGAAATTATGCTATAAAATGACCAGACTTACCGCATTCGAAGCAAGAGCGCTTTCCCCTTGGTTTATTCTTTTTGGCATACTCCTTGTGTCCTTTCAAAGCGGTCTTGAAGCGCTTGATTACCAGCGTCATTTCCTCCTCGTTGAGCCTGACAGCCTCTACTTGTGCCACCCTGTTAGGTAGCACCTCCTTGCTGTTTGTTGCCTTGAGGGCAACGGGCTGCGACTCATAGAGTGGGAGTGGTCCGTTGGTGATGTCGTCAACATACCTAGCCTCCTTTATCATCATGCGCTCGCTTAAGAATTTTCCGAGAATTTCCTCGGGCGTCATTTTGGTGTACTTGGGATTCTCACGAATAAGATTTACAAGATGAGGATTAATTATGGTAAATGACCTTAGCATGAGCCGAACGACGTCATGGTTCATCCATCTTCTACTTCAATAACTCCAGATTTTGTTCACCAAGGTCTTGACCCTATTGTATGTTTCGGTTGGCTCTTCTCCTCTTTTCATGGTGAATCTCCCAAGCTCACTTTCCACCAATTACATTTTGGTGATCATAGTGACATCGTTTCCCTCATGAGAAATCTTGAGGGTGTCCTAAATTTGCTAGGCGTTGTCCAAGCTGCTGAGTTTGTTATATTCATCCCTGCATAGAGATGATAGCAAAACAGTAGTAGCTTGGGCGTTTTTATGAATTTGTTCATTAATTAACATAGGATTATCACTAATGTTAAATTGCATTCCATTTTTCACTATTTCCCAAATACTGGGATGGAGAGAAATAAGTGATTACGCATTTTATGGCTCCAAAAAGAATAGTCTTCTCCATCAAAGTGAGGGGGTTTACCGAGTGAAATAGTTAATAAATGAGCATTTGAATACAAGGGATGCGAGAGTAATCAAAAGAATAGTTTTGATTAACCGTTTTCTTTTTCGACAAAGAGTCTTCGTCATCGTCATCCCTTGGTGAAGGGGAGGAGGCGTCGTTGTCGTAGTAGATGATCTTCTTGATGCGCCTCTTTTTCTTTCCATCTTTCTTCTTGTTGTTTGAGCATGAGTCTGTGGGCTTGTCACCTTTTGGCTCATCAACATATAGAGTATCCTTCTTGTCGTTGATCACCATCACCTTGCCTTCAGGATCCATCTCTTCGAACGGATAGTCCCTTGATGACGAGAACGGCTCCGATACCAATTGAGAGCACCTAGAGGGGGGTGAATAGGTGATCCTGCAAAAACCAACTCTAAACAAGACAAACTTGGTTTATAATAAATGTTAGTAGGATTAAAATCAAGTTGATATGAATAGAGAACTTCTTCACTTGATTGTTCCTTTAAGATATGTATTAAACATAGGAACAATAGCGCAAGTGAATATGTGAGAACTCTATGGAAGAAAACAATCACAGTAGAAAGATGCACAAGTGACACGGTGATTTTATCTAGTGGTTTAGCCAATGCCTACTCCACGTTGTGGTGACCTCCTTCGGTCAAGGGTTGCACTCAACCTCTCTCAAGTGATCCAAAGATCAAACTTGAGTACCACGATTTTCTTCCTTATCTCAAGTTTTCCCTTTGTGAGGAATCTCCACAATTTGAAGTCTCTCACCCTTACACAATAGATCTCAAGTGAACACAAGAGAAGGGGGAATAGAATCACACACATGAGACAAACTTGCAGCGACTCACGCACACAAAACAAGAGAGAAGAGCACAAAGATAGCACAACAGAGTTACAACTCAAAACAAGTGCCCAAATCTCAATCTACTAAAGCAAAAGCGCGAATTCGATGTCTCGGCGTTATTGGATGTTCAATGACTGCTTGGTGTAGTGCTCCATGCGCTTAGGAGTCCCTTTTATAGCCCTAAGGGAGCTAGGAGCCGTTGGAGCTCCATTTGGAAGGTTCTGGTTGCCTTCTGTCCGTGGGTGCACCGGACAGTGAACAGAGCACACGCTGGGCACGGGCAGAGAATCCCTAATTGGCTAGTTTCTGCTTTTGTGGGGCATCGGACTGTCCAGTGTGCCACTTGACCGTTGGCCCTGATCGACGTGGCAGCTAGCCATTGGCGACTGGTACACCGGACTGTCCGGTGCCTCGCACGGACGGTCCAGTGAATTATAGCCGACGCAGGCTAGAATTCTCGAGAGCGCCCAGTTGGCCGAACCATGCACCGGACTGTCTACTGCAACGGAGTCCAGCACCTTCTCTCTGTTTCTTCTTTATCTTCTTTTGATCCTTTTGGACTTGACTTAGCTGAGTCCCTAACGCTTAGACAAACATAATTAGCACGCAAATCAATTGACTAAGTGTCCAGAGCATACCTTTTTGCTTGATCCATATAGATTTGTACTAAGTCCTCTTTCGAGCTCAAATACCTTTGCTCAACATCATGTTAGTTCAAACATAAAGTGTTTTGCATCTAATCACCAAAACAATATAGAAATGGCCCAAGGGCACATTTCCCTTTTAGAAGCCCCAGCAAAAATCGACCGAGAAATGGCGAGATTCGCCATCCTCCCCACATTTCCCAGGGAGAAAGGTCAGGATTCGCTCGTGGCTCGTTCGCTGAGTCCTCATCGCGCTGAGCGGGATTCGGTGCCCACGACATGGGATCCGTTGCTTTGATAGTAGGATCTGGTGCTTCAGGAGCGGGATTCACTGCCCAGTCTACATCTTCTCTCACAGGTATAGTCTCTATTTTTTTTCTTTCGTCCTTTGGGTGAACTTAAGGTCTATGATTGGTTTGGAGTCTACTGAATTACATATCGTATTACCGTAAGTACACTTAAAATATCTACTTAATAAAAAAGGCAGAAATAACCCTTGCTTGGTAAAACACACTGAAGATTTTTTTGCATTTTTATAACCTTTTTCTTTAATATATGCATGGTATTATATTTCTTGGATTTAGTTTTATGCATAAAAGTTATTCACTATGCAGAGTGAGAAGCATATATTCCTTAATAGTATATTATCATATATGTTACTGGTATTCCTTACTAGTTGATAGTTGTTGTTTAAATGTATCATATAGTGAGCAACAT
The DNA here is from genome assembly GCA_029449295.1 of Zea luxurians. Classification (NCBI taxonomy): domain Eukaryota; kingdom Viridiplantae; phylum Streptophyta; class Magnoliopsida; order Poales; family Poaceae; genus Zea; species Zea luxurians. Next base: position 39,415,342 of record JAOPSE010000021.1, read on the forward strand.
ATAGTTGTTAGTGAGCACATAGTATTAGTCTCACACTTATTTGCATTGTTGTAGGTAAAATGTCGGACCTAGTGTGGGATCATGGAGAGAAGATTGGTCAAGATTTCAGGTGCAAGTATTTTCATGAAAGCATCGAAATTCGGTTAGAAAGCCGCAAGTATTTGTCAAGATTTTAGGTGCAAGTATTGGTCAAGATTTCAGGTGAAGCTAAAATGTTCCAAGAGAGTCAAACCGGGTTCTGATACCAATTGTAGGAAATGGTGACGCCTAAGAGGGGGTGAATTTGGACTTCAAAAACTATCTCTAAACTAGGCCATAAATTAATCCCTAGAACAAAACCTATGCAAATAAGCAGACTAGAATATGCAAACTAGGTTTTGTCTAAGTGTTGCTATCTCTACCGCAAAAGAAGTTTTGCAGCCTAAGTTCCAATCCTATCAACTCTAACTAGAAATATAGAGATTGAAACTTAAGTACTTGAACGTAAATGCGAAAGCTAAAGAGCAAAGGTAGAGATGCAAATTCTCATGGACACCGTCGGTATTTTTACCGAGGTATCCGGAACCAGACAAGGTCCCGACTAATCCTCGTTGGTGCCCATACGCAAAGGGTAGCCCACGCGAGGGACAAGCACCATGGACAAGTAACTCCATAGAGAGCCACTAGCCTTCTCAACGCGCAAGTGGTGCTTCGCTCCGCGCAAGTGGTGCTCCACTTCCGGCTCCTCTCAAACACTCCCCCCATCTTCACTATCGAGTTTCTGGCTGAAACGTCACGGGCCTCGTTCCCTTCGGTACATAGTGGCGGTCGTGTCACAAACGCGATTCACACGGTCTCGCAAGACTCTCACCTCACTTGGTACAATTACAATGGCTCACGCAAGAGCCAAGAGGTTTTGTGGGTTTTTCTAAACTCACTCAACTAACTAGGGGTCACCTAGAGCAAGAACGTAGCGGTCTAACTAATCTAAGCACCTTGCAAAGCGCCTACACTAATCACCGACCGATTCTATTAAACACTTGGGTGTATGAGCACTTGGGAATGTCTATAACATGTGTTGGTATGTTGCTTGGGCTCCCACGCCTTCAAATGACCGGTTGGGTGAAGTATATATAGGCCTAACTCAATTATAGTCGTTGGACAGAAAGCTGATTGTTCTGTTGTCGGGCACACCGGACAGTTCGGTCTGGGTCTCCATGTCAGTTATCCATTAGGCTCTGTGACACTGTAGCATGTTCGGTGCACCACTGGACAGTCCGGTGACCTACCACGTCACATGTCTTTTGGTGGCATAGTCGATGCTGACCATTAGACAGATGTCTGGTGCACACCGGACTGTCCGGTCCATCGGCTGCCAGAGAGCCTGATTGTTGTGCTCTCTGCATAGGGTGTCCGTTGCACACCTGACAGTTCAATCCACCACCAGTGCACCGGCTGACAGCTCATTGTTGGTTTTCTCCATGCTTCTTTTCTTGGTATTTCTTGTTCTTGTGTCTTGGACTAGTGCTTGATATTTATTGATCTTCTAAGTGTTTTTAGGTCTTCTTTTGTGGTGTCACATCCTTAGAGCCTCAATCCAATCCACTTCGCATCATGTGAACTATAAAGCACAAATACTTGAAAGATATTAGTTCACAAAGTTATGTTGATCATCAACCTCTAAAATCCTTTAACCAAATAGGTCAGGGTTCATTTTCCTTATAGTCCTTTTTGGGATTGTTTCAGCTTAACAAAAATTGGTGAAATTGATGAAGCAGGCCATTAGGAGCTTCAGAAAATCATAAAGGTGAAGTTACAAACTTTTAGAAGACATTTAGATAAGTCATATTATTTTTTATTTAGATTAAATTTTTTAAAAAACATTTGAATTTATATTATATTTCCTTTGTTTTTTATTTGTCGTGTTTTAGTTTAAAAAATAAACTAACTGTCGGCGTTTCAACCTCGGGGGGTCCCTGGACCGACGAGTGAATTGTCGCTGCGTGTCCCTGCCTAGTTGGGTTGGCGCGGGATGGAACACAAGAGGTGGGACAAGCCTTGTATTATGCTGCACCAGGGGTGCCGCTCGCAGTAGGGGTTACAAGCGCGTCGCGTGAGAGAGAGAGGGACACAGAGCTTGTCCGCCGCTTCCCTCGCGTGAACCTCCCTCAGGGTGGCCCTGGACCTCCCTTTTATAGAGGCAAGGAGAGAGTCCAGACATACAACGGGGGGCGTAGGTATGCGCTAACGTGTCAGGCAGTGGAGTGCCTAAGCCCTGTGTACATGCCAACGTGGCCATTGGGGGAGAGCTTGGGCCCTGTACATGTGATGGTGTGGCCGTCGGAGGAGCGCCTGAGTCCTGTAGGAGCACAGCTAGCAGCGTGGCGAGGATCCTACTGATGTCTCCTTGCTGTCGTAAGGGGCTGAGAGCCACCGACGTCATGGCGCACGTGGGGCACCATCATTACCCGTCGCTGGGGTAAGCCAGATGAGATGCCGGTCTTGTTCCTTGTAGCCTGAGCAGGCAAGGAATAGGGAAATGATGCATCCCCTATTAGCACGGTCAGTCCGAGCCCAGGGTCGGTCAAGGCGGAGACTTCTCTTGAGGCCGAGGCCAGGGTCGGGCGAGGACGTGATTCCTCCTGAGACCGGGGTCGAGGCCGAGTCCGGGGGTCGGGCGAGGCGGAGACCTCCTCCCGAGGCTGGAGCCTAAGGTCGGGCGAGGCGGAGACCTCCTCCCGAGGCCGGAGCATGAGGTCGGGCGAGGCGGAGCTTCCTGTTGCGCCCGAGGCTGAACTCGGTGGTTGATCGTGACTGGTTGTCAGTCGTTGCCGGGGTGGCTGACACGGCAGTCGGAGCGGAGCGAGCGGCGCTGTTTTCCTATCATATCGGACAGTAAAGAAGAGGGGCGAAGTGACTGCGGTCACTTCGGCCTAGCCGACTGAGGCGCGTGTGTCAGGATACGGCGTCAGGCATCCCCTACATTTAATGCGCCTACGAAGCGGTCGGTTGGTGAGGCAATCTGGCCCAGGTTGCTTCACAACGAAGCCTGCCCGAACCGGGCCTCGGGAGTGCCGAGGGGGCGCCCGCCGCCTGAGGAGGCCCTCGGGCGAGGCGTGAACTTGTCTAGGACTACTGTTCCAACCCGAGGCTGGGCTCGGGTGAGATCGCGTCCCTCGGGTAGACAAAGTCTTGGCTTGAACCGCACCCGCCAGTTGGTCTGAGGGTGTTTACCAGCCATGATTAGGAGCGTTGGGGGTACCCCTAATTATGGTACCTGACAGTATCCCCCGAGCCTCGAAGGGAGTGATGGTACTCGCTTGGAGGCTTTTGCTGCGTTTTCGGTGAGGGGACCGGCCTTTCTCGGTTTTTGCCTTGTTCTGGTGGGTGCGCGCAAGCGCACCCGCCGGGTGTAGCCTTCGAGGCCTAGGAGGAGTGGTTTGACTCCTCTGAGGTCCTGAATGCTTTTTGTGGTGCTTCGACCGATCTGATCGTTCCCTCATGCGGCCCAGCAGTAGCCCGGGTGCGTGGTCGGGTTCTAAGTTATCAAGCTGGTTTGTTGACGCTGTCAACAGGTTTGGCCATAGCCGGGTGCGAGAGCAGCCCCCGAGCCTCTGCACGGAGCGAGAGGACAATCAAGGACTTTCCCGACTTTTATTATACGCCCCTGCGTCGCCTTTCCGCAAGGAGGAGAGGGGAAAGCGCCATGTTGCCCTCGGAGGGCGCCGAACATGGTGTTTCCAGTGAGCTGCTAACGGGTGATCCGAGTGGGCGCCCGTGTCCCTTTCATTAGGGGTCGGCTGGTGGCCTAGAGGCGTGCTCCAAAAGTACCTGCGGGTGATTCGCCGGACCCAGACCCCTTCGACAGGGTCCGAGGGCTTGATGCCTCCCTTCGGTGGGATTCCGTTACAAATCGTTCCCGCCGGTCTCGGAAATGTCCTAGGGTACCTCGGGAGCGTAGCCCGAGCCTCGGCTATGTATCGAACGTACCCAGAATCATCCCTCACTCTACGTGCTCTGGGGCGACTGTCGAACCCTTTCGAGGGCCTAGCCTACGAACCCCTGATCAGTAGTGGGCACAGAGCCCGGGCGCTCTAGGGCGGCTGTCGAACCCTTCCGAGGGGCCAGCCTTCAAACCCCTAATCAGTAATGGGCTTGAAGTCCGAGTGCTCTAGGGCGGCTGTCGAAACCCTTCCGAGGGGCCAGCCTTCGAACCCCTGATCAGTAGGAGGGCTCGAGGCCCGCTTCCTTCGCCGAGAAGGATCCTTTCCACAATGTCCCCTTTCCCGGTCCCTGTGGCAAGAGAGAGAGAGGAGGAGGGGAAGGATATGAATTTAAATAAGGTGGCGCACCTTTTTTGACACGGTCATTATGGCGAAGGCGAAGCGACGCCCGCCTCGCCTGCCAAAGGTGTCGCTTGCCCTGCCGCGAAGTTAATGCGACGGGACGGGCGATTCGTGTGGCGCCCGTTGCACGTGCGAGCCGTTCGAGGAATGGGGCACAGGCGCGTCGTCTTCACGCCAAGGGAGAGGGCTCTCCCGTCGCTTTAGGAGGGGACGTGAGCCTGCAGGCGACTTGACCGCTGCCTTCGCTTGTCTGTCGCTACAGTTACTACCGGCCCACTTTTGACCATGCCAACCATCGTGCCTACCCCGCGGCTGACTGACCCATGGTCGTCGCCTTTAATTGGCGCTGTTGGGTCATGCGCAGAGGTACCTTGAGTCGCGGTACTGGTTCCGCAGTCGAGGAGGCGCGGCATTGGCGCGAGTGGCGATGTAGCTTCTCGCACGTTGTAACCGGCGCGCCGGTTACATGACATGCGGGCCCGCTTCCTTTGCGCTGGTCCACCGGATGTGGACGGAGTCGAAGGGGCGCACAGTTGCGGTGCAATTGGACGCTTGTCGCGTGGCAGTCCACCCTTTCGACCACCGGTTTCTACGAAAATGGGAGAGCGCTTGTAACCGCGGGACGGTTACATGCCTCGCGTGCGATGGTTTGCCTTCTTCGTGCTTCGGATCAGCTCATATGACGCGTGGGTCCCAGCCCCCGTGTCGTGGGGGGAGAACCCTAAAGTATGTCAGTGGAGATTTCGCCCGTGACGCTGAGGGGTGCAAGTGAGGAGGTCTACCTATAAAAGGAGGATTGATCCCCTAGGCAGTGGCCATGCCTTCGTTCTCCCCTCATGCATCGCGCCCTTCCACCTTTTGAGCCCCCGGATGGGGTGCTCCAGCGCCGCCTTGTTGTTGCTGTCGTTGGAGGAGCACGGCCTCATGGAGATCGGCACCTTTCAGCCATCGCTCAGCTTCAAGGATTTTCGTCGTGCAGCCCGGCTGCATTCCCTCACCAATGGGCAGTTTGGTGGGGAGAAGCAAGCCGGGTTGCGGCCTCCGCCCCGCCCTCAGCTTCAAGGATCTTCGTCATCCTTGCTGAGGCAGAGGGAGAGCTGAGCCGGGGTCGCCTCTGCGTAGGCAGCGGCCCGCTCCTTCCTTCAGTGATCTAGGGGAAAGGGCGTTCGCCGCCTGCGGCACTGGTAACCGCCGCGTGACTGGCTCCCCGGTGCGAGCGGCTCTGGAGCTGCCTCCGGTGATGCCCCCCACCGCTGGTCCTTGCTACGCCGTCGGCTGTTGGGGGTCTCATAACACGTCGCACACCACGAAGGCGGCGTTCGTGTTCTAGGACTGCCCCGTTCTCGTTCTGGTGGTGAGGACGGGAGTGAAGACCTGTGGGTGCACTTTGGGGCGGATGACGTACGCCGGTGAGGCTCCGTCTGTTTGGCTGGTTTTCGTCTCTCGAGGGCGAGGGCCTCTTGGCTGCAGCATTTGCCCTGAAGCCGCTGCTGCAGCTGTCTAGCCGCTCGAGACAGAGGTTGTTGTCGCTGCTGCTGGAGCGGCTGCCAGCGGGCCACCCAGAGTTTGTTATCCTGCAAGCCTTCCGGTGTGGAGGTTGTTCGTACCCGCGGGAGCAGAACCGGAGTCCCGTTTGTAAGGAGATATACCGGGTTTTGCCGAAGCAAAATGTAACCGCCTCAAGTACTTAGACATTTGTCGTAGGTCGGGAGAACCGCCAAGGGTTCTGCCGACGTCTAAGTCTGTGTAGCATAGTTACCCTAGGTATATATGTTTGTTCTTTGTGGCTGTCGAGGCCTGAACATTTGGGTATTCGAGAATGAAGCTGTGTGTCTTCCTCATTCCGAGCGCTGGGACTTGTCTGTTGGCTAGCCGAACCACTTAACCGAGCGTCGGTTGCCTTTCATGGAAGGTGACGAGTGAGGTGTCCGCATCCCGGAGGTGTAGGAGTCCCTCGGCTCTGTCGGCCTTGCCGCTTTAGGCTTCCCTTGCTTAGTTTTTGGAACCCTCGACTGCTCTGCGATGAGCCGGAGCTGGAGGTAGCGGTGTTAGCGTGGACAGACGCGGAGTCGGCTCGAAAAGAGACTTCATTGGCCCGGGAGATGGCGGCTTCTCAGGCCGAGGAAGATGTGGTAGCAGCCGCTGGAGCTTGGCCAAGACATCTGCTGGCGCGGTGCTGGCGTCCTCCCTTAGGTGGAGGTCCTCTTGCCTGGGTCACCGTCCGAGGCCGGGTCTGGTTCTTCCAAGGGTGGAAATAACGCCGAGGGTGCTGCTGCTCCCCATGCTGATGCCAGAACCTGCAGGAACAGTTTGTCTGTAGCATGCACATGCTTTTTCGCGGCCGCTGAGGCCTAAACACTTTATCATCGTGTTTAAAAAGCTACGTCTTCTCTCCTCTTGTTTCGAGCATCACGACTTGTCTGTCAATAGCAGAATCGTCTATCCAAACGAGAGTTACTTTTCACGGAAGGTGATGAGTGAGGTATCTGTATCCTGGAGGCGTAGGAGTCCCTCGGCTCTGTCGGCCTTGCCGCTTACGTGCGCTCTCATTTGGTCGAAGTATTCCATTATTGGTACAGTCGAGAAGGCGCGAAAGTCGTTTTCTACCCGAGTGTTAGGACTTGTTTGGTAGCAGGATCGCTTATCCGATCATGAGTTACTTCTCGCGGAAGGTGATGAGTGAGGTATCCGTATCCCGGAGGCGTAGGAGTTCCTCGGCTCGGTCGGCCTTGCTGCTTACGTGTACTCTCGTCATTCTCAGGATCCCACTATCAATATGGAAGTCGAAAGCACAAAGGTTGTTTTGGTAGAAAAATTTTCTGAGGAAAATTTTGACGCAGAGGGGGTTCCCCCCTTCTAGCCCCCGAGGGAGGGTCGGGCTTTGCTGAGGCAAGGCCGACCCTTCCTTGACGGTTAGACTTTGTGTATGTAAACGAGGTACATGAACGACTTAAAACATCTTAAGGGTAGACGCGACGTAGCTGTTGGATGTTCCAAGCGTTGCTGTAGACCTTGCCTTGGTCGTTGGCCAGCTTGTATGTTCTAGGCTTCAAGATCTTGGCGATGATGAAGGGCCCTTCCTAGGGAGGAGTGAGCTTGTGGCGCCCTCGGGCGTCCTGTCGCAGGCAAAGCACCAAGTCTCCCACTTGGAGGCCTCGGGACCGAACGCTTCGGGCGTGGTAGCGCCGCAGCGACTGCTGGTACCGTGCCAAATGTAGTAGGGCAACGTCCCGAGCCTCCTCGAATTGGTCCAGCGAGTCTTCTCGGCTGGTCTGGTTGCTTCGGTCGTCGTACGCCTTGGTCCTCAGGGAGCCATATTCTAAGTCCGTGGGGAGGACGGCCTTGGCCCCATAGACTAGAAAGAACGGTGTAAAACCCGTGGCGCGGCTCGGCGTCATCCTCAGACTCTAGACTACCGAGGGTAGCTCTTTCATCCACCGCTTGCCGAACTTGTTGAGGTCGTTGTAGATCCTTGGTTTGAGCCCCTGCAGAATCATGTCGTTGGCACGCTCCACCTGCCCATTCGTCATGGGATGAGCTACGGCGGCCCAGTCCACACGGGTGTGGTGGTCGTCGTAGAAGTCCAGGAACTTTTTTTCGGCGAACTGCGTGCCATTGTCGATGATGATTGAGTTTGGGACCCCAAAGCGATGGATGATGTTGGTGAAGAATGCCACCGCCTGCTCGGACCTGATGCTGTTTAGGGGTCGGACCTCAATCCACTTGGAGAATTTGTCGATAGCGACCAGCAGGTGCGTGAAGCCCCCGGGTGCCTTTTGCAAGGGACCGACGAGGTCTAGACCCCACACAGCAAATGGCCAGGTGATGGGTATCGTCTGCAAGGCCTGAGCGGGCAGATGCCTCTGCTTTGCGTAGAATTGATACCCCCGGCAGGAGCGCACAATCCTAGTGGCGTCGGCCACCGCGGTTGGCCAGTAGAAACCTTGTCGGAAGGCATTCCCCATGAGGGCTCGAGGCGCTGCATGGTGGCCGCAAGCCCCCGAGTGTATTGCTTGCAACAGCTCTTGCCCTTGGGCGATCGATATGCATCGTTGAAGGATGCCCGAGGGGCTGCGGTGATAGAGCTCCTTTTCATCACCCAGCAAGACAAATGACTTGGCGCGCTGAGCCAGCCGCCGAGCTTTGGTCTTGTCGACGGGAATCTCTCCTCGGAGGAGATATTCCAGGTACGGGGTCTGCTAGTTCGGATCTGGCGTGACCCCATTCTGTTCCTCTTCGAGGGGCAAGGCCTCTTCCTCGATGGCCGAGGGTACCTCGGGCTGGGCCGAGGGTACCTCGGGCTAGGCCGAGGCTTCCTCAGGCTCGGGCGCGTCGTCGATCTTGATAGATGGTTGGTGTAGGTCTCTAGAGAAGACATCCAGGGAACCGTCGTTCGCCCTGAGGCTATTTTTGCCAGCTTGTCCGCAGTCTCGTTGTGCCGTCGGGCGATGTGGTTGAGCTCCAGCCCGTGGAACTTGTTTTCCAAGCGCCGGACTTCGTCGCGGTAGGCTTCTGTCCTCCGGTCACGGCAGTGGGAGTTCTTTATGACTTGGTCAATGACAAGCTGCGAGTCGCCTCGAGCGTCCAGGTGTCGAACCCCTACCTCGATGGCGATGCGTAGCCCGTTAACCAGTGCTTCGTACTCGGCCACGTTGTTTGATGCCGGAAAATGGAGGCGAATGATGTAGCGGAGATGCTTTCTGAGGGGTGAAACGAAGAGCAGGCCAGCGCCTGCCCCTATTTTCATGAGTGACCCATCGAAGTACATGGTCCAGAGCTCGGGCTGGATTGGAGTTATCGATAACTGGGTGTCAGTCCACTCAGCCAAGAAGTCTGCCAAGACCTAGGATTTTATGGCCTTCCGAGGAGCGAATAATAGTGTTTCGCCCATAAGCTCCACCGTCCACTTTGCTATCCTACCCGAGGCCTCGTGGCACTGAATGATCTCCCCAGGGATAAGGATGACACCACAGTTACCGGATGAGACTCGAAGTAGTGTCGCAACTTTCGCCGTGTCAGGATTACTGCGTAGAGCAGCTTCTGGATCTGTGGGTAGCGGGCTTTGGTCTCGGAAAGCACTTCACTGATGAAGTAGACTGGCCTCTGGACGGGCAGTGCATGCCCTTCTTCTCGTCTCTCGCCTGAGTAGTCACGGCTACGTAGATCAAGAGGGCTTCTCCTGCAGCGGGAGGCACCAGGATGGGTGTGTTCGTAAGGAGCGCCTTAAGGTTTCCGAGGGCTTCCTCGGCCTCGGGGGTCCAAGTGAAGCACTCGGCCTTCCTTAAGAGGCGGTACAGAGGCAAGCCTTTCTCGCCAAGGCGTGAGATGAAGCGGCTCAGAGCCGCAAGGCATCCCATGACCCTCTGTACTCCTTTCAAATCTTTGATCGGTCCCATGTTGGTGATGGCCGTGGTTTTCTCTGGGTTGGCCTCGATGCCCCGCTCGGAGACGATGAATCCAAGGAGTAGGGGTGTAAACGGATACTTATTCGGATATCAGTTTTTTGATCTTCTTTGATTGTGAATTAATAGACTATAGAATCTGCTATGCAAATTTATATTCTTGTTTTTAGTATTGAGCTTGTAAAGATTCATGAAAGGTAAACCTCAAATCTATCATATATCTTCTCAAATAATAAATATAAATTTCGGATACAAATCGAATACGGATACGGATATTTTTTTACCTTTTTTGTTGTATGGAGTAAATAATGTATGAAATAATTTATACAAAATTTTATTCTTATTTATAATAATGTGCTTCATAACACAAGAAGAGATTAGCATCAAATTTCATACATATCTATTTTAAAATATTAAATTTGTCCTAACAGTTCGGATATCCGTTTACACCCCTACCAAGGAGCATGCCTCGGGGGACTCCGAAGACACACTTCTCGGGATTGAGCTTCACGTCTTTCGCTCCCATACACTTGAATGTCGTTTCAAGGTCAGAGAGGAGGTCGGAGGATCTCTTCGTCTTGACAACGATGTCATCGACGTAAGCCTCGACCGTTCTACCGATGTGTTCTCTGAACATGTGGTTCATGCACCTCTGGTAAGTGGCGCCTGCATTCCTCAACCCAAATGGCATTGTAGTGTAACAGTACATGCCAAAGGGTGTGATGAAAGAAGTCGCGAGCTGGTCGGACTCTTTCATCTTGATTTGGTGATAGCCTGAGTAGGCATCGAGGAATGATAGGGTTTCGCACCCAGCAGTGGAGTCCATGATTTGATCGATGCGAGGTAGAGGGTAGGGAACTTTTGGACATGCTTTGTTTAGACCAGTGTAGTCTACACACATCCTCCATTTCCCATCCTTCTTCCTTACAAGAATAGGGTTAGCTAACCATTTGGGATGGAATACCTCTTTGATAAACCCTGACGCGAGTAGCTTGTGGATCTCCTCGCCTATGGCCCTGCGCTTTTCTTCGTTGAAACAGTGTAGGGTTTGCTTCACGGGTCGGCCTCCAGCTCTGATGTCTAGTGAGTGCTCGGTGACATCCCTCGGTATGCTGGGCATGTCCAAGGGACTCCACGCAAAGACTTCGGCGTTTGCGCGGAGAAAGTCGACGAGCACTGCTTCCTATTTGGGGTCGATCTCGGAGCCGATCCGAACTTGCTTGCTGGCGTCGTTGCTGGGGTCGAGAGAGATGGACTTGACTGCCTCAACTGGTTCGAAATTGCCGGCGTGTCGCTTCGCGTCGGGCGCCTCCTTGGAGAGGCGTTCCAGGTCGGCGATGAGGGCCTCGGACTCGGCGAGAGCCTCGGCGTACTCCACGCAGTCCACGTCGCATTCGTATGTGTGACGGTACGTGGATCCGACGGTGATGATCCCATTCGGGCCCGGCATCTTGAGCTTGAGGTAGGTGTAGTTGGGGACGGCCATAAACTTGGTGTAGCATGGTCTTCCCAACACCGCATGGTAGGTTCCTCGGAACCCGACGACCTCAAAGGTGAGAGCTTCCTTTCGGAAGTTAGAGGGAGTTTTGAAGCAGATAGGTAAGTCGATCCGTCCGAGGGGTAGGATTCGCTTCCCGGGCGCGATCCCGTGGAAGGGTGCCGCACCGGCCCGGACTTCGGACCGATCAACCCCTAAGAGTTCCAGGGTCTCGGCGTAGATGATGTTAAGGCTGCTACCTCCGTCCATGAGGACCTTGGAGAGCCTAGCATTGCCGATGATCGGATCGACGATGAGCGGGTACCTTCCTAGAATTGGCACGAAGTCGGGGTGGTCGCCCTGGTCGAAGGTGATAGGCTTGTCGGACCAATCTAGGTAGACTAGCGCCACCACCTTCACCAGGCAGACTTCCCGGCGTTCCTGCTTGCGGTGCCGAGCAGAGGCGTGCGTCGCCTGCCCGCCGTAGATCATGAAGCAGTTATGGACTTCCGGGAATCCCTCTTCCTTGCCACCCTCCTTCTTGTCGTTGTCATGGCCCTTGCCATCCTCCGCTGGGGGCCCGGTCTTATGGAAGTAGCGTCGGAGCATGACACATTCTTCGAGGGTGTGCTTGATGGGCCCCTAGTGATAGGGGCATGGCTCTTTGAGCATCTTGTCGAACGCGCCGGCCCCTCCAGGAGGTTTCCGAGGGTTCCTGTGCTTAGCCGCAGCGACAAGATTCGCATCTACGGCGTCGCGCTTCGCTCGCGACTTGTTTTTAGCCTTCTTCTTCGTGCCTCGCTGGGCGGATGCCTCAGGGGCGTCTGTCTTCGGCTCTCCCTGAGGCTGCTTGTCCTTTCGAAAGATGGCTTCGATCGCCTCTTGACCCGAGGCGAACTTGGTGGCGACATCCATCAGTTCGCTCGCACGGGTGGGAGTCTTGCGCCCCAGTTTTCTCACTAGGTCTTGGCAAGTGGTGCCGGCAAGGAAAGCCCCGATGACATCTGAGTCGGTAACGTTGGGCAGCTCGGTGCGCTGCTTTGAAAACCGCCGGATGTACTCTCGGAGGGACTCCCCTGGCTGCTGGCGGCAGCTTCGGAGGTCCCACGAGTTCTCAGGGCGCACGTACGTGCCTTGGAAGTTCTCCACGAAAGCTCTGACCAGATCGTCCCAGTCGGAGATCTGCGTAGGAGGCAGATACTCCAGCCAGGCTTGGGCGGCGTTGGAGAGAAAAAGGGATAGATTACAGATGATGAGGTTGTCATCATCCGCCCATCCCAACTGGCATGCCAGTCGGTAGTCTGCGAGCCACAGCTCCGGCCTCGTCTCCCTAGAGTACTTGGTGATAGTAGTCGGGGTTCAGAAACAGGCAGGGAACGGCGCTCGTCGTATGGCCCGGTTGAAGACTCATGGACCGGGTGGTTCGGGCGAAGGACTGCGATCCTTCTCACTGTTGCAGCGTCCCCCACGCCTGGGATGGTAGCCTCGGCGCACCTTCTCGTCGAGGCGGGCTCGATGGTCGGGATGGTGATGCTCATTGCTGAGGCGTTCCCAGGCGGCGGGCGCCTCGTCCCGTGTACGCTCGGGATGGACCGAGGCTTCCCGAATGCGCCGGGACGACACCGCGTGATGCTCCGAGGGGTCAGCTCGCCTGTGGGAGGCGGAGCTCTCGGCTCGCCGAACCGCAGCGCCTTCTAGGAGATTCTTGAGTTCGCCCTGGATACGCCGTCCCTCGGTGGTGGATGGCTCCGGCATGGCCCGAAGCAGCATCGCCGCTGCAGCTAGGTCCTGGCCGGACCCGCTGACGGCTAGAGGCAGCGCTGCCCTGGCATTGTCGACGATGCGGCGCCGGATGTCTTGGGCCCGATGACAGGCTTCTTCGGCGAGTGATCGGCCTGCCCACTCCTGTTCGATGTTCTGTCGGAGCTGTACAAGCCGGCCTGCTTCCCCGTCGACCCGGGCCTGCATCTCACGGATTTGCTCGAGCTGTACGTCCTGACCCCCCGCAGGGACTGGGACCACAGCTAGCTCCCGCGGGATGTCAACACGAGATGCGGGCCCTGGGGGATCGTCAACCTCTGGCATACCGAGGTGGTTGCCTTTGTTGTGATCTCCCAGATCGACATGGAAACATTCGCGACTTGGGCCGTAACATTCGTCGTCAAGGTCATGGCCATCGTCAGAACAACCGGAGAGGCAGTGGTCACATGCGGACATGAAGCCCCACATGGCACCGGGGTCATTGAGGGCAGAGAAATCCCAACCGGAGTCGGGGTCGTCCTCTTCCTCAGAACCCGCCGGTCCGAAGGTTAAGACGGCTGTCAGTCGGTCCCAGGTCGACCACATGTGGTACCCCGGAAGGTTTGGATACGCCTTTACGAAGGCGCTCACCATAGCGGGGTCGCTAGGTGGATCGAAACTGAACCGAAAAGGTACGGGATGGAAAATGGACAGTACCTCTTGGTCGTTGGACGGTGGTGAAGTCGCGTCGGGGGCGGAGCACACCATCATCTCAGGTACGAGGGTAACGCCCAGCAGGTCCTTTGTGAGGGTGCTAGCATCATCAGTCCGCTTGGGGCTGACACGTCGCGGGGAAGTGACACCCGCCGTCGCCTCAGGTGCGAGGGCAATGTCCGACATGTCCCCCGGGGGAGTGCCGGCGTCGTCGACTCGCTCTGGTGCGACAGCCGACAAGGTGCCACCTCCTGCGTGGCCATGGTTGCCCCGTCTCCGCCTCCTCCGATGAGGAGGGTGGCGGGGACGACCGGAGTGCTCCTCTTCTACCGCGGGGAGATGCTGTCGTAGAGCTCGCCACCGCCGGGCGAGTCGGAGACCGTCGTTGTCGTCACGCCGCGGGGGGAGAAGTACCATGTCGTAGCTTACGTCGAGGGACATGAACTCGAGACTCCCGAAGCAGAGCACCGTCCCGGGCTGGAGAGGTTGCTGAAGACTTCCCATCTGGAACTCAACGGGAAGGCGTTCGTTAACACGCAGCAGGCCCCTACCTGGCGCACCAACTGTCGGCGTTTCGACCCCGGGGGGTCCCTGGACCGACGAGTGAATTGTCGCTGCGTGTCCCTGGCCAGATGGGTTGGCGCGGGATGGAACACAAGAGGTGGGAAAAGCCTTATATTATCCTGCACCAGGGGTGCCGCTCGCAGTAGGGGTTACAAGCGCGTCGCGTGAGAGAGAGAGGGACACAGAGCTCGTCCGCCGCTTCCCTCGCACGAACCTCCCTCAGGGTGGCCCAGGACCTCCCTTTTATAGAGGCAAGGAAAGAGTCCAGACGTACAACGGGGGGCGTAGCTATGCGCTAACGTGTCCGGCAGTGGAGTGCCTAAGCCCTGTGTACATGCCAACGTGGCTGTTGGGGGAGAGCTTGGGCCCTGTACATGTGATGGCGTGGCAGTCGGAGGAGCGCCTGAATCCTGTAGGAGCACAGCTGGCAGCACGGCGAGGATCCTGCTGACGTCTTCTTGCTGTCGTAAGGGGCTAAGAGCCACCGGTGTCATGGCACACGCGGGGCACCATCATTACCCGTCGCCGGGGTAAGCCAGATGGGACGTCGGTCTTGTTCCTTGTAGCCTGAGCAGGCTAGGAATAAGGGAATGATGCATCCCCTATTAGCGCGGTCAGTCCGAGCCCAGGGTCGGTCGAGGCGGAGACTTCTCTTGAGGCCGAGGCCGGGGTCGGGCGAGGACGCGATTCCTCCCGAGACCGGGGTCGAGGCCGAGTCCGGGGGTCGGGCGAGGCGGAGACCTCCTCCCGAGGCCGGAGCCTGAGGTCGGGTGAGGCGGAGACCTCCTCCCGAGGCCGGAGCATGAGGACGGGCGAGGCGAAGCTTCCTGTTGCACCCGAGGCTGAACTCGGTGGTTGATCGTGACTTGTTGTCAGTCGTTGTCGGGGTGGCTGACACGGCAGTCAGAGTGGAGCGAGCGGCGCTGTTTTCCTGTCATATCGGACAGTAAAGAAGAGGGGCGAAGTGACTGCGGTCACTTCGGCCTGGCCGACTGAGGCGCGTGTGTCAGGATACGGCGTCAGGCATCCCCTGCATTTAATGCGCCTACGAAGCGGTCGGTTGGTGAGGCGATCTGGCCAAGGTTGCTTCACAACGAAGCCTGCCCGAACCGGGTCTCGGGAGTGCCGAGGGGGCGCCCGCCGCCTGAGGAGGCCCTCGGGCGAGGCGTGAACTCGTCTGGGACTACTGTTCCAACCCGAGGCTGGGATCGGGTGAGATCGCGTCCCTCGGATAGACGAAGTCTTGGCTTGAACCGCACCCGCCAGTTGGTCTGAGGGTGTTTACCAGCCATGATTAGGAGCATTGGGGGTACACCTAATTATGGTACCCGACACTAGTGGCCGACAAATATTCAAGAACGGAGGTAGTACATCATGGCTTCATGTTAAAGCTGGAACCCAAACACGTCCTAAATAACTCCAAACTCTATGTCTAGATTGTTTTTTAGTGATTTTGGAGCAGCAATAATCGGTACTCCAAAAAATTGTACTGCAACTCTGAAAACTCTATTCCGTTTATAACTTTCGAGTTAAGGTGTTTGGTAGGCTCTAACCATCTCCTCTTTTTGGAGTTTTACTTTTGAGACATACTAATAAACATACATTTAAATATCTGATACTATGGGGAAACCAAACACCACCTAATAAAGTCTAGCAAATATTAAGATGTCCACCTCAAGAATGTGCCTGAGAATCCTACTCATTTCATGACCCCACACATTGTCAAAGGATGACCCACATGCATGCAAACAACAAGAAGATAGGATCAGCAGCTAGACAAGTAGACAGTGAGATTTCGCCTGTTGATCCCGTGCACTGTATGTATGATTGACTTGTTTCTCGAGATTTGTGGCTCGGCAGCTTTCGCTGATGATCATGGACCGCCAAAATGATGCGTGCCTCTTCGAGATGTCCCTCTCTATTTGTACACACAAGGCCAGGCATTAGTGAGAAGCCGGGAAAAAGGAACCCTTTTTTTTTTTTTGTTCTCCGACGCAGAAGGTTCGGTGATCATGAGAGCCTGTGCCGCGTTGCTTTCGTGGTTGTTGGGTTCTTGATGCTATCATGCTCCCAGCTAACCGTTGTCACCTAAGGCTGGATACAAATGGTTCGATCAGTGCTCACAATTGGATTACATGTTTGTAGTCCGTTGATCATGTAAGAAAATGCCTACAAAGTAATTGAATTTGCGATGTAAATTTCAAAGTTAGCGTACAACTTATTACAACACACACGGTCAGCTTGTGGCCTGAAGATTTATGTAACAGTCTATAATATCCTGGCCTCGGTGGACGGTTATATCATATCTCAACACTTAATAGAATTAACAATGTATCCATACCGATAATGCGCATCTTCTTTTTCGGAAACCTAACTCGAAAGAACTTCCATGTTAAGCTTGCTTGGCTTAGAGCAATTTGGGATGAGTGACCGATCGAGAAGTTTTTTCGGGTGCGCATGAGTGAGGACAAAGTGCGTACAAAAGGCCCGTGTTGGTATGTATGGACAATATATTATCCTAGAGAGCTGTCAAGATTAAGTAATGCCGGCCCGGGAGTGGACAGGGTGTTACAAGTGGTATCAGAACCGACCCTCGCGGTTTCATGGGCGTGTGTGGGTTAGGGGTTCGGGTATATGGCGTATGTGGGCCCATAGTGGTCACATGATATTGCATATGACAACACTAGATACACAGACGTGGCTAAGAGGAGAGGTTCTTGGATTGTGGTTGACCAATGAGGATGTCATTCTTCTAAGGGGTGGATTCTGATATTGCGTCAGTGGATGGTGATATCCTGGACCAAGACTTAATAAAATTAATAGTGTACTCATATCGATAAGGTGCATCTTTTTTCTAGAAGCCTAACTCGAAAGAACCTCTAAGTTAAGCGTGTTTGGCTTAGAGCAATTTAGGATGGATGACCGTCTGGAAAGTTTTTTCTCAGATGCTTATGAGTGAGAACAAAGTGCGCACAAAATACTGGTGTTAGTCTGTGGGACAATATATAATCTTAAAGAGCTGCCAGGAATAAGTACAATCGGTCTGGAAGTGAACGAGGTGTTACACGGTCGCATTATTTGTTATAATATTTATTGGTATCGGACTGTATACCACCTTTTATATGCATACACCCATGTGTTTCTAACTTACAAGAGTATGGGTCAAGAGTCGGAGCCAAATACTGATAAAAATGAGTTATTCAAAAGTCAAAACAAACATAATAATGAACTTTGAAACAATTATCTCGTAAAGCTCAGCTCAGCACTTGTTCTACACATTAGCAAATATACTAGGGGTGTTTGGTTTTCATGAATAAAGTTTAGTATGCGGCACATCTACTGTTTCCGTTTGAATGATAATTACGAGTATTAAATACAGTTTAATTATAAAACTAGTTACAATAGATGAATCGTAGAGATGAGATGAATTCAAATCCTCGACCTAGCCATAGGTGTTCGGCGATGTTAGACTGTTAGTTACCCAGAGAGGCAGAGACTAAAAAAAAAAACTTAAGCGTTGAGGTATCGATCATCCATCTACGGTCTACCGTAACATGTTACTGTTCCTAGCTGTGCAATGACCCTGTCGACAAGATCTGACTAAAGAGCAAATAGGCTTTTAGAGTAGTAGCCTGGTCCCGGGACGGAAATCACCGTACGTTTAGTGTGTTCAATACAGAGCTTTGTACCGTCGGTGGCTATTTTAACTAACGTGCATACTTTTGTCAGTAATTCTACACTGAAATCCTGCTCTCTGACACTGTACATATACTATAAAAGAACAGGTTGAGCTAAATTAGGAGCAGTCCAAAGTAGACCCATTTTTTATTAAGACCCTGTTTGTTCATCCTAGATTATGAAGTGTTTAAATGCACTAAAGTTAATAGTTAGTGGCTAAAATTAGTTGGAGACATCCAAACATTCTAGCAGCTATTAGCTAATTTTAGTAAATTAGTTATTAGTTAGCTAACTATTTATTAGCTAGCTAATTTCACTAGTAATTTTTAGCCAAATAACTATTAGTTTTAGTGCATTTAAACATCTCATATATATAAGTTAGATTATAGTTAAAGAATAGAAAGGCAAAATGTCACTTTTGAATCACAAATAAGCTAAAGCTAAATTTGGTAATTTATTTTAGCTTATTTGTGATTCAAAAGTAATATTTTATATTTATACTCTTTTTACCATAATCTAATTTATATAATCTAGAAGGGAAACAAAGACACCCTAAGGAAGGTCTAGTTTGAAAACTTTATTTTTCTAAGGAAATTATATTTTTCAAGAAAAAATAAACTAATTTTTATTAGAAAAATAAAAATCTCTTAAAAAATATTGTTCTCAAACTAGCTAAAATGGTGTTTTCTTTGCCTCATCCACCGCTGGCTCCTGTATTAATGGCTTATGAAACTCTAGGAGGGGGAGGGTTTTTTCTTTCTTTTTCCCCAGTATTATGTGAAGCAGCCACTCATTATGAAAATACCGGTATTACTGCACTCATAATTTTTCAGAGAAATAAAACCCTTCTTTTTCCGGAGGAATGGATGCAGCGAAACATAGAGTGCTGCAGAAGGGCAGAGATCTCATTACAGTTTCACCTCTCGTGAGCAAAGTAAAATTAAACCCTGCCTTTGATAAGGGTGAAACGCTGGAAGCAGCAGTGAGTGAAAGAGATGAACTTTTTAGTCTACTCCTCGCTGCCCTGCCTGCACTGCACATGTCGGCGCCCTAAACCCCTGCCCTGCTCTCTCACAGTCACACACACACACATGTCGTCACCCCACAGGCAAACCGCAATGGACCACAGCTTAAACATCGCTGTGATGCTCATGCATGCAGGGGTTAACAACTCTTTCTGACCATGATGCAAAGACGCTGTTACCTTCATAGCCTAGTGCTGCCAAGGACAAGGGTGGTGGTCAGTGGTTCCAGTTTTTCATTCACTGCTGTGCTGGCTGGCGCTGCTGCAGCAGTTATATATATATATCGTCTTCGCACTCATCCATCCGTGCCAGATAAAATAGTGCTGCAGATGCAAACCAAAAAAAAAAAGAAAAAAAAAAGAAAAAATCCATTTGATTGATAGAGAAACACGAAGCAGCCCTTTAATCTGCTCGCTTTCTCTTTCATCCATGCCTGCCCGGCTGCCCCTCCCCTGCCCTCATCATGGCTCCGCTCCCTTCCCTTCTCCCTTTATCGTCCGCATGCACCATCGCCGCAGCTAAAGCTCGCTCCTGCCGCCGCGCCCGCGCGCGAGGGGTTCCTTGATGCCGCCCAGCTCCCAGATGGTGGCCATACTACAACTCACGCTCCTACTCATTTCATGTAGCCTTTACAGCATGCTGCATTCTTCTTCTTCTTCTCCTTCCTCCTCCTCCTCCTACTCGGCACCGTCCTCGCTCGCGTTGCTGGTGCTGCTGGTCGTCTCCACCTGCCTCTCCTTGCTCTTCGCCAGCCTCAGAAGGCTACTCAGAGACACCACCGCCCACAGAGCTAACGACAGGGCGCCAGCTCCTTCCATGGAGGAGGCTGCGGCTGCGGCTGCGGCTGTGTTTCCGGAGAAGAGCGTTGTGTCGTCGTCGCCACTGCCACAGGACGAGGTGGCGGAGGATTTCACGGTGGGCGGGAGCGGAACAAGCCCGTCAGATTCTTCGGAGTGCGCGACGACCAACGACGACGAGGACGAGGGCACCGAGGAAGAAGGCTCGGTGTCAGACGAATCCGACGCCGACAACGACGACGACGACGACGAGAGCCTCATTGAGATCTCCCTTGTCGACGGCCACTACGTGGGCTCCGAGCAAGCCGAGCAGCGCCGCGCGTACAACTGCAACTACAAGAAGGACCTCCTCGCGGACCTGCTGCCGGACTTGCTGCTCGACAGGAGAGACTTCATCTTCGACATCTTGTCGGAGATCGGCGAGGAGGACGACAGCCTGATCGAGATCGACCTCGCGAGAGGCTCCATCAAGTGCGACGTCGTCAAGGCATGAACATGAACCGTGTGTCTGAAACCTCCCGCTGCATGCATTAATTTGTTCAAAGCTCTGGTCTCTCTCAGGTGCCCCTCTTTGCGAGAGCTAGCTTATTATGCATGTCTTTTCTTCGTGGTGGTGGTGGTGGTGGTGAAGCCTTGTCTTGTCTTGTACTCTGTTTCGCAAAATACCACCGCAGCAGAAATAACGTGATTAAGTGCACATATTTTGCTCAAACGAAATGTATTCTTGGTCTTTCCGCGCATTCAATAGATGGTAATTGTGTCAGCACTGCACGTTTGTTTGTTTGTGTGTGTGTGTTTTTTTTTTACATTGATCTGGATGTAGTTAGTGGGGTAATTATGTCATGCGAAAAGACTAAACTGCTTGGGTTAGTTGGTGTAGAGATAGGGTCAACTTTTTCTGTCCTTCCGAATCAAAAGCTCAAGACCAATTGTTTAGCTTGTGCGGCAGAGTCCGTCGTCCCTCCTTTTTTTTTTTTTACAAAGTTTGGTTCTTTGAATCCCCAAAGAGTTTGGGATCTTTATGATGATTCGGGCCTCTATCATTAGCTTCAGCACTCAAGTACCAGTGTCCTCTAAACTAGCACTACTGCTATGGTTTGGTGGTTAACGGGTACTGTATGCTTAAATATGGACACTTATTGTTGAGAGGTGCACTGCCTAGCTAGTTAGCTGGAAAAGATCACTGGATTTCGAACCGTTCTTGTTCAATCGTTATTCGGAAGGAAGTATATATGCAATGTACTCCCTCCCCTTTATTTTGAATTGTATATAACCTTTCTAAATTATTAGAGTTTATTGTGTTTAGATCATTTACTTAACAATGAATTCCAGAATAAACCGATAACTGATAACATAATTTGAAATAAAAAAAGATATGATTTAACTCCCCTCGAACACCGGTCAAATACTATTTTTTTTTAAAAGGCTCGGATACTACGGTTCCAATTGTTGCGTGGGGGAAAACAAATTTCAGAAACTGAGTCTCGAGCGTACCATGGATACAGTCTGCTCTCCGTTGTTATCAGGCTTCTTTCTCTTCTGCTCATTCTCTACTCCATTTGTGCATGGAAACGATGTCTCAACTCTCAAGGGTCAAGTGCTGCTACTAGACGGATGAGGGTGTACTGCTCTAAGTTTCTAACTGTGGGGTTCTTGCCGACAGGCTTAGGTCTCTTATTTTGCAGTGAGTTCGGCTACTGTCACTTTTGGTTTTGTGTTGATGTTTCTCAGGCAGGAGGATGTCAGTATTTTTATTGGGAGGATATGATGGGTGTCGCGGATATGATGGTGGCGGCATGTCGTTCTTGCCCGGCGCAGACAGCAACGCCAGGCGTTCGATCGATTTCCTATGCATGTGGTTAGGATCATTTGCCTTCCGGTGTCAGGAAGGCTGCCATCCAAACACGCCTTGCTTCCGTTGCAGGTCCAACAGCGATTCAGGCAGTACCAAGCAAATTTCCAAGTCCGATAAGAACACAAAGGCCTGGCTGAAGCAAAGGACCTTGGATCAGCTAAAATGGATCAAGAAACTTGTTTGCGTTTGCGTCCTGCTTGTGTTGTACGTGGCGTATGGAAGAAGTGAACCGATGATGCAATGGAGGGCGTAGTGTTTGCAGCAGTTGTGGCATGTTTTGTATTCTGCTGCAAGTGTAATTGAGCCAAGTGCATGAGGAATGAATGTAGTAAATTTTTTTTCAGTTTCATAAAACATGCTCATTTTTTGTGAATATGCGTTGATCTTAGCTGCAGCATGTCATGAGAATATGAATTGACATTCAACTACGCATATTTGGGCCAGATTAACCGCTAGCTAGAACAGCCAATTTTCACAAACCAGTCGTAGTTTTTGGTCATGAGTTCATGACACAGACCAGACCATTGGTTTGGTCATGCACAAACCACATGAGTTACGAAATATAGGTTTTGGTCATCACAGAGACCGCATGAATTACAAAATATTATTTCTACCATCACACAAAAAACTAAACGTCAAGCTTCCTCTTGCTTCTGGTACCCGTAGCTCTTGTATTCATACACAGAAAACAAAACGTCCAAGCCACAGGCTCTAGGCTACTAGTTTCTGGCTGGTTGGAGCCTGTTCCAGATCTTCTAAAAAAGGAGTATTGGGTCAGTTCATCAATAAACCTATAGTACAAAGAAAATGTCAAGAACATGAGCCTACCTGATTGAAGCTGTTGAGGCAGAAGATGAGCTCTTTGATTTCTTAGTGTAGAATGGGAAAAACCCTAACCCTACACTAGGGTAGGCCAGAATATTAATAGACTGAGAGTCGGGCCTGTCCCATTACAAACAGAGGAATGGGATGGTACACGCTCGCGGTCGCAACTCTATCCTGTACACGCTCGCGGTCGCAACTCTATCATGTACACGCTCGCGGTCTCAAGAGGAGTGGGAACGGAAGATCCCATGAACCCTAATACAGTTCTAACACCCCGCAGTCGCAACTCTATCCTGTACACGCTCGCGGACGAAGTGTAGGTTGATTTTCACATGCTTGGTGTGCTGATGCTGCACATGGTTGGCGTGGAGAGGTAGATGGCGCTAACATTGTCGCAGTAGACCAGGGTGGCGCGCTGGAGGGGGCTGTGGAGCTCGTGTAGAAGCTGGCGCATCTAGGATGCTTCGGCCACGCCGTTGGCCACAACGCGATACTCGGCCTCAGCGCTGGAGCGGGAGACGACGAGCTGCCGCTTGGCGGCCCAAGAGACGAGGTTGGCGCCGAGGAACACGGCATAGCCGGAGGTGGACCGGTACCGGCGCGTGTCGGGGCAGCCGGCCCAGTCAGCGTCGGTGTAGACTACAAGTTCCGATGTCGAGGATGGTCGGAGGAGGAGGCCGAAGTCGAGGGAGCCCCTGAGGTAGCGCAGAATCCTCTTGAGAGCGTTGAGATGGGGTTCTCGTGGGGTGTGCATATGAAGGCACACCTGCTGAACGGTGTAGGCGATGTCTGGCCGGGAGAAAGTAAGGTACTGGAGCGTGCATGTCAGGCTCCGGTAAGACGTCACGTCGGCGACTAGGGGCCCGTCATCCTCAGAGAGCTTCGCCTGAGTGTCAACAGGAGTGGAGCAGGGCTTACAGTCGGACATGCCAGCCCGCTCCAGAATGTCGATGGCGTATTGCTTCGTGTGTAGGAAGAGACCCTAGGGCCGGCGTTCAGCAGTGATGCCGAGGAAGTGATGGAGAGGCCCCAGGTCCTTCATCACAAACTCTCGCTGGAGAGCAGTGATCGTGCACTGAGTAGATCGGCGGTGGATGCCGTGAGCACAATGTCGTTGACGTAGAGGAGGAGGTAGACGGTGTCCTCGCCCCGCCGGTAAATGAAGAGAGATGTGTCTGACTTGGCATCAACAAAACCGATGGAGGCCAGGTAGGTGGCGAAGCGGCTGTACCAGGTCCATGGTGCCTGTTTGAGGCCGTAGAGGGAGCGGTTCAAGCGGCACACCAGGTCCGGGTGAGTTGTGTCGACGAAGCCGGTGGGCTGGCTGCAGTAGACAGTCTCCGTCAGAGTGCCATGGAGGAAGGCGTTCTTGACGTCGAGCTGGTGGATCGCCCAGTTCCGGAAGAGGGTGTAATACTCAAAATTGTATAAAGGGATTATATAGTGATTTCCTTATTATATGTGCCTCGTTTGCATCATAAAAAGAGCATACATAAAATTTAGAGATGAACTAAAACAAAGGATAAAAAAATATGCATCATGTTGGAGTTATATGTTTGTGCATTGAGTGAAATAATAAGGTAATAATAATAAGATAATAATTCTTAGAAGTGGAATTAAACCCTAAATTTAAAATTAGGGTTTTTGAAAATGAGAAGAAGAGAAATGATATAAAAAATAATAATAAAATTATATTTCCAAAGTTGGTATTCTAAATTC
Organism: Zea luxurians; assembly: GCA_029449295.1. Classification (NCBI taxonomy): domain Eukaryota; kingdom Viridiplantae; phylum Streptophyta; class Magnoliopsida; order Poales; family Poaceae; genus Zea; species Zea luxurians. Next base: position 39,439,463 of record JAOPSE010000021.1, read on the forward strand.
CACAACATGAATTGAGAATAAATTAAGCACAAGTTTGAATTCAAATTCAAAATTCAAATTGAATTTGGGAATAGAGGAAGGGAAATAGAGAATAAAAAGGAAAAGAATAAAAGGGTATTTGGGCCTCAGACCTCCATTTCGGCCCACCAAGGAATTGACCCCGCGCAGCCCAATACCGTCGTTGCCACTGCGTCGTTGGACCCACGCGCCAGTCGCACTAAATCCACGTGCGCGCCTGCTAGTTCACCGACTGATGGGTCCGCTTTGGCAGGATGGATCTTCTTCTTCCCCAACCGAAGCAGCGACCGCGGCGGTAGGAAATCTCAACAAACCGAGCGATTCTCTCGCTTCTAGCCGGACTCGGCCTCCAGGGTATAAAGCGCTAAGCCGTGGCCTCTCTCGCGCCCCTATTCGCCAGACCAGAGAAATCGTGTGGCAACTAATGCTTAAACCCCATCGCCACCGCGGTGAAGTAAGCTCAAGCCGCCACGCGCCATTCGTCGCTCTCTATCGATTTGTCCTCCAGTGTGGGTTCGAGTCCATCTCTAGGGTCCCTTGAATCTGGCGCAAAGCTCGCCCAGGCTTGTCCTCATCTCAGGAGCACCCAAGTACTCGCCGTGGCTCACGATCCGTCGTCGCGCCGCCATTGCCCTTGGCCAGACCTGCTGTCGCCGTGAACCAAGGTGAAAAGCCCCTGTTATCACTCGTGTGGATCTTCTCTTCGTATTTCCTGCGTTATATTAGAAGCTGTGGGTCTGTGGCCAGTGGGGAATTGTGCGCCGGCGATGGTGTGGCCACCGTCGGGGCGTAGGTGGCCGATTCACGGCCAACAGTAAGAAGACGAGTCGTGGGCCGTTGATGATAGGATGGACAGATCTGATGAGAAGGAAGGTAGCTTTTGGTTGTGGGCCGTTGGATCGTAGACGCGTGACCGGGATTAGATCTAGATGATGGGGTGCGTCTGGCCCTAGATTGGGGATCCTGCGGCTATTGGCGCATACTGGTTCAAAGGGGACGCAGATGCAATCTGGACCGTCCGTGGATGATCGGATGAATAGAAACAACCAATACCCTTTCGTCAGGGACTTTTTCTTATGAGCCCCTGAACTCCATAGAAATTAACCCGCCATCCTAAGTGACTGTGCGCTGGGTCTCTGGTTTCTTGCGCCGGGGACCCTGCTCTTTCTAGGATTTGAGGCCCAGTCTCGAGATCAGATAAAACAGGGAAACTAATTTAAAAATAGATTTTTAGTACAAATTTAATTGCAGAAACTTGTTTAAATTGTAGAAAATTCATATGAACTCCAATTTGGTCCGTTCCAGTTCCTAAATTTTTGTAATATTATTATCTATCCATTAGTGTCACTGTTTTGACATGAAAGACACATTAAAATTTATCTATCACTTAATCTTGTATTAAATACATAAAACCTTGGAAAATGCATAACTTAAAATCTATAACTCCAAATTTAATGATTCCAGTTCATGTGATCTCATTTTAATGTCTAGATTATTACTGTGTATTTTATTCACATGTTTGGTGTAATGTTAATTTTTGCTATACTATGTATGTATTTTGTTGATGCGAGTAGACGAGCAAGCTGCAGAGGATTCTGAGGTTCAGCTGGTTGAGACTGCTAAGCAGGAGCTCGTGGAAGGCAAGTTGTGCCCTTGACCACTTCCTTTTACCCATTCATGTTCTTATTATTCATAATGATCTGCATAGGTTAATTTTGATGGGACCCAATAGGATACCCTAGATTTTGACTATATTTATACCTTGTTTCACCACTGGTTTTACTACTAAAGTTTTGGGTAGTTCATGCTATTGCTTTATGTGGATTTGGGTATAGAGATATTCATCAATCATTGTTATACTTTTTATTATCTGTTTATTCTTTACTATTCATGATAAGATTATTATGTTAATGGGAACATGGAGAACCACCCGGGAAAACAGTGCTACCACAAGGGTTTAATGGGACGCCCTTGGCTGATTAACTAGGAAAGCTAGTGGATGGCTACCTTACCCGAAAGGGGCAAGGGCAGTAGGGGAGTGGTCAATGTAGGGAGGTCCTTGGGTTGATTTTGCTGCGATGGCGGTCAGGCGAGGGATTCCTGCACTGGAGCTTCCTATAAACTGTAGCGGGTAGTCTGAAGCTAGTGGAACTTTGTAAAGGCCTCGTAGTGGTACCCTGCCTCGCTTCCTTGGTAGAGGTGTATGGGGTCTGATCAACTCCGTGGCAAATGGGTAACACGACTTGTGGGTAAAGATGCGCAACCTCTGCAGAGTGTAAAACTGGTATACTAGCCGTGCTCACGGTTATGAGCGGCTCGAACACTCACATGATTAATTTATGGAACTTAAACTCAATTTGTCATTTCATTGCATCTGGGATTATTTTATTATTACTTTTACTTATTATTACTATGGTTTGGTATTTACTTACACTTAGTAACTGCTAATAAAATTTTGACCAACTTCTAAAAGCAATGCTCAGCTGCGACCTTTATTTCATTGATCAGCCTTACACTTCATGAACTCCCACCTTTGGTGAGTTCATGCCACATTATTCCCCACAACTTGTTGAGTGATGAACATGTGTGAGCTCACTCTTGCTGTCTCACACCCCCCACAGGAGAAGAACAGGTGGTCAAAGAGGAGCTGCCTAATACTGAGGCTTTCGACTTGATCTAGGTGGCGTCTCCCAGTCAGCTTTCTGGCGCCAAGGATAGATTTTATTTCCTGCTATATTCGTCTTTTATTTCGTAAGACTTCCGCTATCTAATAAGTACTCTGATTTTATTGTGACATTTATCTCTATACACTCTATTATTATATATGTTGTCTTCTTTGGCGCATGTATGAGATGCACCCGGCTTTGTTCCTTAAAGCCTAGGTCTGACAGAAGTTGTATCAGAGGAAATGTTGACTGTAGGACGAAACCTAGATAGAAATGGACAAAACCCTTACCTACTTACCTTACTCTGATTCTTTCTATACTTATCTTGATCCTGTCTCACCTTCTACTGTTCTACTCTGATCATTCTTACCTTCTCTATTCTAAGACAAGACGGATTTCACCTCTTGGAATCCCTACCCCTATGACATTTTTAAGAGATAGGAGGCCTAATACCAAACCAAAACTATTTTCTATATTTAAAAAAATGTTGTTTGATTGTTCTGCTGATAAATGTCTGATTTGCTTATTTGATTGATTGAAATATTATATATAGATATCTTAGCATGTGCCACCATAAGGTAATGAATTAGCTATGGTAGGTAAAATATTAATCTGCTTAGCTAGTAAATCCCCCAAAGTAACACGATTCGTAATTACTGCCTTGTCTACTATTCTCTTACCTTATGTATCTAACTCAGATGGTCAATACCAGGCGGGGTGGTGGAATTGATTTGCCTCCTAATCGACACACTCGGTGGATATATAGACAGCCCCAGCCACAACCAGCAGAGATGAATCCTCCTAATCCTCCACCAGGCGGAGTTGACCCACTGATTGCAGCTCAGATGAGGATGATGCAGCAAATGGCGGACACTATGGCTGATATGCATGCCCAGATGCAGCAAGAACGCCAGGAGATGCGTCAGGAAAGAGAAGAGATACGTCAAGAGTTGCGCTAGGAGAGAGAAGAGATACGCCAGGAGAGGAGGGCGCAACAGCAGCTGCAGCAGCAATTTCAACAACAACAGCAACAGCAGCAACAGCAACAAGTGCCATTGCCCCCACCACCACCACCAGTTCCACCTCGTGATAAGCACCGAGAGTTTATGAGTCATAAGCCTCTGACCTTCGCCAGTTCGCTAGATCCACTTGATGCAGATGATTGGTTGAAGTCAATTGAGAAGATGCTCAACATCGCCCAATGCTCAGACTGGGAGAAGGTTCTTTATGCTTCTGGTCATCTGACAGGTCCTGCTGCTGACTAGTGGGATTCTTATACTGCTGCCCATGATGCTGCTGACACTATTACTTGGGTAGAATTCAGTACACAGTTCAGAAATTACCACATTCCAGCGGGTTTGATGAAGATCAAGAAGAAGGAGTTTCTGTCATTGAAGCAAGGCAACATGTCTGTCAGCGAGTACAGAGATAAATTCATTCAGCTATCAAGATATGCTTCGGATGAAGTTGCTGAGGATGAAAGGAAGCGGGAGCATTTTATTGAAGGACTTAATGGACCCCTATAGTATGCACTGGTGGCACACATATTTCCATCATTTCAGAGGCTGCTGGATAAGGCTCTTGCTATTGAACACAAGCGTGTTCAACTGGGTGATTTGAAGAGGAAGGCTATCTCACAGGGACAGGGTAGCAGCAGTGTTCGTCCCCGCTACGTTTCGCCACAGGGTACACCGACTCGACCAGGAGGACCACGCCCAGCTCAGTACGCTCCACAGGGGTCTCCACGGACACCTCCTACTCGTCAGGCTGCTCCCACTAGCACCCCAACGAGGTCTGCAGGACAGAAGACCGGCCCTATATGCTTCAAGTGCAGTCAGATTAGGCACTATGCTAATGCTTGTCCGATGGGAAATTCTGGTACACCAGCTAAGAACAAGCAACAGACTCCTGGCAAGGGATATTCTATAGCCAGGGTGAATCAAGTCAGCGTTGATGCTACTCCTGATGGTGCGGACATCGTACTTGGTATGTTTTATGTTAATGCAATTCCTGCAACCATATTGTTTGATTCTGGTGCTACACATTCTTTCATGTCTGCTCGTTATGCCAACACAAATGAGATACCACTGCTAAACATGAGAAAACCAATGATAGTAATCACACCTAAAGGGCCTATTGAGGCAAATCAAATGACACGTAGATTGACATTAACCGTTATGGGAAGAGAATTTGGAGCTACTGCTATAATATTAGAGGCCAACAGTATAGATCTGATCCTTGGTATGTCCTGGTTAAGGAAGGCAAAGGCCATTATAGCATGTGGTAGAGGTACTATAGAACTCACTAGCCCTAAAGGAGAAACATTTCAAGTTAATATTGCAGTAACCACCTCATCCAAGCTTGCAATGTTCTTTATACCTGAGGAGTTTGTTGGTGACAACATTCGTGTGGTTAGAGATTTTCCGGATGTCTTTCCAGAGGAGCTACCAGGGATGCCACCTGATAGAGAAGTTGAGTTTGTTATTGATCTCTTACCTGGGACTGCCCCTATTTCTAAATGGCCTTACAGGATGTCTGTAGAAGAGTTAAAGGAGCTGAAGAAGTAGTTGATGGAGTTACAAGAGGCTGGTTACATTCGTCCGAGTTCCTCACCTTGGGGAGCACCGGTTCTATTTGTACAGAAGAAGGATGGATCCCAGAGGATGTGTGTGGACTATAGATCACTTAATGATGTTACTGTGAAGAACAAGTATCTGTTACCTCGTATAGAGGATTTGTTTGATCAGATGAGAGGAGCCAGGGTATTCTCGAAGATTGATCTCCGATTGGGATACCATCAGATGAAGATTAGACCATCGGATATTCCTAAGACGGCTTTCTCAACCCGATATGGATTATATGAGTTCAGTGTTATGTCATTTGGATTGACCAATGCACTAGCTTATTTCATGAATTTGATGAATAAGGTGTTTATGGAGTATTTGGACAGATTCGTCGTGGTGTTCATCGACGATATTCTTATCTATTCTAGGAGTGAAAGTGATCATGAAGAACATCTAAGGTTGGTGCTACAGAAGCTACGAGATAATCAACTCTACGCCAAGTTCAGTAAGTGCGAGTTTTGGATTGACAAGGTTCCATTCCTTGGACATATTATTTCTAATGGAGGAATAGCAGTGTATCCTGCTAAGGTCAAGGAGATAATGGAGTGGAGAGTACCCACTACAGTTACCGAGATTTGGAGTTTCTTAGGGCTTGCAGGATATTATCGGAGATTTATTGAAGGATTCTCTAAGATTGCCAAGCCTATGACCTCGCTTCTGGAGAAGGGCAGAGAATTTAAGTGGGATGATAAATGTCAAGACAGCTTTGATCAATTAAAGAAGAGGTTGATGTCTCCTCTAGTGTTGGTTATGCCAGATCTACAGAAGAGATTTGACATTTATTGTGATGCATGTGGACAAGGATTGGGATGCGTGCTCATGCAAGAAGGACATGTGATCGCCTATGCGTCTCGTCAGTTGCGGAAGCATGAATTGAACTACCCCACTCATGACTTGGAGCTGGCAACCGTTGTGCATGCTCTCAAGATTTGGAGACATTATATTATGGGAACTAAGTGCTAAGTATACACGGATCTTAAGAGTTTGAAGTATATATTCACTCAGAAGGATCTCAACCTTAGACAACATCGTTGGTTGGAGCTCATCAAGGATTATGATTTGGAGATTCACTATCACCCGGGCAAGGCAAATTTGGTTGCAGATGCCTTGAGTCGGAAGGATCATGTTCACTCCGCTTTTGTTGTCCAGCTACCCGATGAATTAGCAAAAGATTTTGAGAGGCTCAATCTGGGAATTGTTACACACACTGAAGGAGTCACCATTGAATTGGAACCTACCTTGGAGCAAGAAATTCGTAAAGGTCAAGTGGGTGATGCTAAATTTCAAGAGATTAAGGATCTGATTACGGAAGGTCGAGTTCCAGAATTCACGAAGGATGAGCAAGGTACTATATGGTTCAAAGATCGGATATGTGTTCCCGAGATTGATAGCCTTCGTGAGACTATATTGAAGGAAGCCCATGATTCTGATTACTCTATCCACCCTGGTAGCACTAAGATGTATCAGGATTTGAAGCAAAAGTATTGGTGGTATGGACTGAAAAGAGATGTTGCTGCACATGTGGCTAAGTGTGATGTGTGTCAAAGAGTCAAGGCCGAACATCAAAGACCCGCTGGACTATTGCACCCGCTTAAGATTCCCGAGTGGAAATGGGAAGAAATTGGTATGGATTTCATTGTTGGATTACCCCGCACTCCAGCAGGATATGACTCTATTTGGGTGATTGTGGACAGATTGAGAAAAGTGGCTCATTTCATACCTGTGAGGACTAATTACACGGGAGCCAAGCTAGCAGAATTGTATATGACTCGGATAGTTTGTTTACATGGAGTGCCTAAGAAGATCGTGTCGGATCGAGGTTCACAGTTTACTTCTCGGTTTTGGAAGAAGTTGCATGAGAGCTTGGATACAAAGTTGAATTTTAGCTCAGCCTACCATCCTCAGACTGATGGACAGACAGAGAGGACTAACCAAGTATTGGAGGATATGTTAAGAGCTTGTGCTCTTAAACATGGTTGAAGTTGGGATAAGAGCTTACCATATGCAGAGTTCTCTTATAATAATAGCTACCAGGCCAGTTTGAAGATGTCACCGTTTGAGGCTCTATATGGCAGAAAATGCAGGACTCCTCTGTATTGGGATCAGACTGGAGAAAGACAGTTCTTTGGGCCTGAGCTTATTCAAGAGGCAGAAGAACAAGTTCGAATGATAAGGGAGAATTTGAGAATTGCACAATCAAGGCAAAAGAGCTATGCTGATAATAGGAGAAGACTACTGGAGTTTAAGGAGGGTGATCATGTGTATCTGAAGTTGTCACCGATCCGGGGTATGAGGAGATTTAAAGTTAAAGGAAAGTTGTCCCCTCGCTTCATTAGACCTTTCTTGATCTTAAAGCGAGTGGGAGAAGTTGCATATCAACTGGAGTTACCCGATCATCTGTCAGATGTACATGATGTATTCCATGTGTCCTAGCTAAAGAAGTGCCTCAGGGTACCTGAGGAGCAGCTACCAATGGAGGACCTTAGTGTTCAAGATGACCTGACTTATGCGGAATATGTAACACCCCTGGTGTTACGTAAACTAAAACTCTGACATGTCATCATAAGCATCTGCATTAATGTGCTTGTTACACCTAGAATGCATTCACTAGGTTAAACTTTTTCAAAAGTGTGATCTTGTGTGTTGGGTTTAGAGTTTAGTTTAAGGACTTGGCTTAAGCTAAACAGGGGTAGGTCATCTCTTAAGCAAGTAACAAGTTGACTTGGAGTCTTAAATGTTAAACGTAAGTCTTAGAGCCTAGAGTAGCCTTGTTTTGGAATGATGGTCAAGTGGAAGAAGCGCTTAAGAAGCTGGAATAACTCCAAACCTTAACTTGAGCTTTGCTTGGAATAGATGGTTAAGTAAAGGAAATTCTAAACCAGAACATTTTGGATATGAGCTATGTGTATCAAAGATTGGATCTTGAGCTAGAGAGTAACTTTGCTCTAGGTGGAGGGATCAAAGGGATGAATCCCTAGAAGAAGCTGAAACACAAATGAAACTCATTTGAAACCCTAAAACTAGCCCAAAAGGGGAATTCAAAATCTAGAAGGATTTAGCTAAAAGTCCATATACCAAAATGGTAGAGCTTGGAAAAGTGAATAAGTTTCTTATTTGGAGAATTCCAAGTTGTGTGGAGAAATTTGGAGTAATTTGCAGAAATTCAGTTTTGGGTTCAGTTTGAATTGGGCTGAAAACAGTTTCATATAGCTGTTTTTGGACCCTTATAACTTTTGATCTATGGACTTTTGGTAAGGAGTTACTATAACAAACTTGTAAAGTGACTGTTGGAGAACAATCCTTATTAAGTGTACCATATGCAACTAGTTGAAAAAGTGGTCCAAATTAGAGCTGTCAGATTTTGTATATTTCAGACTTACGCCCCGTTTGGATCATTGGAATTGAATTCCATTCTAATAATAGTAATTTAGGCATATATCAATTAAGCTAATTCGATTTTATGCAAAATATATTTGTATACTATTATTAGCAAGATATCGGAGATATTTATGTGCTACATTTTTACTATAGGAGAGTGAGACGAAGAGTGTCATGTAAGTTATAGATTAGAAACCAATTCTAGTAATGCATAAAATCATTTCCCACCCTCCACCCCATGAATTTGAGATAGGCTTATATCTGAACTTTAGAAAGTGGTGGAATGTCAAATTCCAAACTAAATAAGTTACTTTATTAAGTGAATTCCAATTCCTCTAAAATGAAGGGATCCAAACGCCCCGTGAAATTCAGAGTCTGAATTTCAGTACTTTGTGCAAACTTTGGGCTAGTGTAGTTTAGAATCCAAGAGGTTTTGGTCAATGGTCACTATATCAAACTTGTAGAGGAGCTATAGTAGTATAAACTTTATTAAGCAACTTGCCCCTAGAAACATTTGGAATCTAGGCAAAAGAGTGGTTTAAAGTGGTGCTGCTGTGTTTCTGAATTTTCAGATTGGAAACAGTAACTGAATTTCAGTGTGGATAGCAGTTTTGGAGCTGGTTTGTGGCTGTTCTGTAATGTTTTGTGCTGGGGTGTTTATAGAGAAGTTGAAGCCTATATGATAGTGAACAAATCTACTAAAGTGTCTTTGACTTGATTCCACACAGAAAATGGAGAAAAACTTGTTCAAAGTTGGACTATTTGTGGCTGAAACTGAATTGAATTCAGTTACTGAAAACTGAATTTCAGTGAAATTTGCTGTTTTTGGAGCCCATTTATGCCTAATCCATGAGGTTTTAGGCTGTAGAGTATATAGAGGAATTCAAGACCACCTAATGGTGAACAACTTTATTCAAGGATGATGGACATGATCCCACATAAAAAGTGAAGTAACAGCTGCTCAAAGGTTGGACTGTCAGTGTATTGGTGACTTAGTGGTTCAGAGCTGAAACTCTGAAAAACAGCCAATGATGCTCTGTTTGGAGCTCAGTTGTGATTAATCCATATGGTTTTAGACCAAGAGTTGTATAGCAAAATGGAAGACCATATATAGGAGAACAAATTTCTTTAAGTGAGTTTGGTTTGGTGCTACACAAAAAAGGAGTAAAAGTGGCTCAAAGTTGGACTGTCAGGCTGGTTCCAACTGCTTTGGGTTCAGTCTCTGAAACCTGAATTTCAGTATAGGATGCTTAATTTGGAGCTGTTTTGTGATCAATATGAGTGGTTTTAGACTATAGTTTCTATAGCAAAGTTGGAGACCAGATATAGATGGACAAGTTTCATGCAAGGAGATGGTCCTGTTGTTATGTAAAGATTGAGAGATAATGGAGCTGCAAAGTCCTCTGTCAGAAATAGTGAGGGCTGTTCAGTTAAGCTGAGACCGAGTGTTTGGCTATTTTTGCTATAATTTGGAACACCACAACTTCAGTTCTGAGTAGTTTCAGCTTTGGATTGTTGTACCAAAGTGGAAGACCTATGGTTGGAGAATAAGGCTTGTTAAGGGAGATGGGTCTGTTGTCATATGGAATTGTGAGTAAAATGCTCTCTAATATGCCTTGTCAGACTTAAAGGGTTGCATTTGGGTTCAGCTCTCTGAAGAAGAGTTTCAGAGTGTGTGCTTGGCTTTGGAACCTTATAGTTTGTGATCCATGTGTTTCTAGCAGTGGAATGTTGTAGTGGGTTGAAGAGCTATAGTCAATGAGCAAGTTTCCTGTGATTAAGTTAAGGTGTTGCTACAGGGAAAATGTAATGGAATGACCTTGAAAGGCCCCTGTTAGTCCAGCTAAGCAACAGTAATTCGTTTAGGACTGAAGACAGTTTCTGAAGAAAATTATCTCCTCTCCCTGCTGGTTTCTTTGAATGTTTGGGTAGAGATAAGGTCGAAGTCTAGAGCCAGGGATCTAGTGGCCTCAGATCTACTAAAAAATATCCAAATTTTGACCTATTTTGTGAGCAGTGAATGAGAGGGGGTCCTCATATAATGAATCTTTAATGGGGTATGCTGGGCAGCAGCAGTTCTAGTGGCTTCATCCCTTTAGAAATATCAGTTTGGATCCATTTAAGTCTGCACACACTAGAATTCTTATCTGTTGGTTTACTGTCTACAGAAAGGGACAAATCAGATATTTGGCTGCTAGAAGTGACCAAGTTCAGTTTTTCTTGTCGTGACCAACTTTGGAATAGGATGAAGATTGGGATGGAGTGCTGGCAGGGGTATTCAGATTTGTTCATCACTGAAATATCACCTGTGCAAATATCCAGAACAGTGCCATTCTACCTTCACCTCCCTCCCTTTGCTATGGATAATCTTCACCCTGCAGCACCGGCGTGGGCTTTCTTGAGTGAGCCATGACTACACTTTCTGTTTATTGTTATCCCTGCTGCCAGTTTAAAAATCCAGTCCCCATGATCTTTTCGCTGCCTATTTAAAGGGCAAACCGTGGGGGGGAAAGGTGCAGGAGCAAAGGAGAGATCCTTGCCTCAGTCCTTGATCGCCGTATGTAGTTTCAGATAGTAATATTGCTCTTCCCTCCCCAAACCATACCCTGGATGTGCCCAATTCCGCTGATCAAGCTGCCGAGCATGTCTGGTGATCACCTCGCCAACACATCAACCTCACATGGCCAGGCGAACACGGTATGGTTCGACGCCTCTGATTTAATGTTCAAATGTCCGTATATATTGGTGAAGCACACCGAAGTGTCCGTTTGGTCATTGTTATTCTGGATAGCTCGGAACGCGAGCTCGACGCCGCATATTAGTCCGCGAATTGCCCCTGTGTCGACCCACCAAAATTCTATCGGTCCGACGCTGGTTTACGTAAGCATCATTTCTTGCGTAATCTACTAGTGCTCCCAGTTCCCTTAGTTGAACCCTCCGGTGTTAATACCTTGTAGACGGGCGCCGCAGACCCGAAACCCCATCGTGGGCGTGGGTAAGTCGCTATAGGGATTTACGAGCTGAGTCCATGCCCAAGACCATTCGGTTTGGGTTAGGGTTAGGTCTAGCGGGTGTTCAAAGGGTGCTCAAGCTCTCCGTCGTTGTGGCAAGGCTGGATGTTCATCAGCGCCGCCAGTTGGACTCAAGGATGCGATTTTGGAAGACGAAAGAATTGGGGGGGCTTATGTGTTATTGTCAGCGACACATCCAAGAGTGACCGGTACTCGAACTTGTTTAGGCAATGTAGCGAGGGCTCTTGTGCATGGGTGCCGGGCGGACGCGGGCCGCCGACCGTGGGCTAGCTTTGCCCTGTGTGCAGCCTATCTGGGCTAGGTTTCAGCCCAGCACTGTACATGGTTTTCCCTTTTCTTTTAACAGAGAACTTGTAAACTGTGCCAGAAATTGTAGAAAAATCCAAAATTAGTGAGATCAATTTTGTTGGATGTCTAAATTCATGAACTCTCAGATAAAAATGGTTTTAGGACTTTTAGAGCTGTTAGCAAATTTTAAGTGAATTTAGGGTGCTCTTTGAAGGACTATTAGAATTTTAGAAATAAGAGTTGAGCACCAAAAATCATGAAATTTTTTTGGAGATGCTTGTTATCAGAAGTTGAACCCTTGGGCACAGTTTGGAACTATTTGGATATGATTTTCTTTATTGCCCATAAAGAAAAGGATTTCACCTAGGAAGTGAGGACACCTAGTAGCTTAGTGAAGAGATGAAGTTGCTTAAAAAGTTTTAAGATTTTGGATGAGATCTAAGATGGATTAGTTCTCAGGTTTGCCTAAGTGAATCCGATTTGGCCTCTATTAGCAAATGTTGGTGGTGTAAAACCATGTGTATACTTGTCATGTGTTTTAGTTTGAGGTATTTATGTTTCCCATGTCTCCTTGTGAGAGTTTGCATTTCATATCATAACATAAGCATACATGTATTTGTAATTGACTTGTAGAACACCTAGAAGAAGTGGTGTTTGAAGGAGTCTACTCCAGTGCCTGCTCATCAAGTGGATGGAGCTATCTAACTGGTTATTGGATAGTGGGATCTAGAACCTCTTCACTACAACAAAGGCAAGCCCCGGTGCATGCAACCCCTTCCTTGTGTTTTTAAATAATTTTTGCACACTTTAAATCTAGTGAAATGTGCATTAGGTTTATAGGAGTTGCTTGGAACCCTTTGATGCATTGCCTTCCTTGATATCCATACCTTTATAGATACTTCTGATGAAGTATCAAAATATGATTTACAAAAATGCTTAGCTCTGCTTAGATCTTGTGGATAGAAGTTGTCTTTCGCAATAAGGCCTTTCTCAGGGGTTATCCTAGGGAAAGGTGGCTTCTACCTGCAAGATTATTTTCATTGTGAGCAATGGTGGGATCTTACTGCAAAGTTCCCTATAATGCTCTTTTCATCCTAAGGAACACAAACAATCCTAAGGGTGGAAGTACTTAAATCGGGACTTGGGCTAGGAACAGGTGATGTTCCATCCGGGTCAATTAAGGATTGGATGCGTATGTAGGCCTATATGATCAGGGACTATCTTAACTGGCCACATGCCCTGGATATGGGACAGGGTAAGCTTGAACCCGGCTATTCCATACGTGAAAAGACAACCGCGCACTGGGCGTGGGAGATGGTGGGAGTAGCGTGTACCCTCCTGGCTAGAGGCTGGATGGAGGAGTAATGTGCTCCCGGGTAGCGTGGACCGGTTCACGTTGTGGAGGATCTGTGGGAACGGTTGACATATGCAAGGGTTAAGTGCTACATATGTCGTGTGGTTAGAGATCCTCAGCTGAGTAAATCGATTCGGATCGCCGTTATATCCCCAGACAGTGGAGACTTGATCACTGACCTGCAACCTAAGTCAGGATGTGGATCTTGTTGGGGGCCTTCGGCTCCCGAAGGTCCTCAAGAAACATAATTTGATAATATTTTCCAAGTGTAATATGTGAACAGGTACCTTCGGAACAGGCACCTTCGGAGTCAGGTTGCGAATGGTTAAGACGAAGCTTGACTGGAATGAAAAACGATCATGACGAAGGATAAGGCGATCACGAAGCTATATGCAGAAAGGCTTCGGTAGAACGACAGAAAAGAAGAACCGACTTAAAGATGAAAAGCCAAATTGGACCTCGAAGAATTACTGTAGTTGTTGATAAATGTAAAGGGCATCTATGTAATTTTACACAGGCTGCGACCCGTGTCTATAAATAGGTGAACAGTACTCCCGTACTGTTCACGCTGACTTGGCATACGCTTTTTCGCATCACCTTTGTACCTTTACTTTTCATCAATCCGAAGGTACATTTGTAATTCATTTTTATAAATTTAATAATGGAAAGATATCGATGGTAATACTGGTATTATCACTCGCACATTATGTATATTTGCTCTATTTTAATCATTTGTCAATCTAACGAAGGTCTTTTCTTTTGTAACCTTCGTCCGAAATTCGTTATATCCGAAGGGATATAACGTTTCTAAGGGCGAAGGAGTTCGACATTTAACACTTTTATGTTGTCTTGTTCTTGATTCATAGCATTTGAGAACAAGCCCCCAACATTGGCGCCCACCTCCGGTCAACTCACTTCCACTTTTTGGATTTTTGAAAAACTTCGGCAAGCGTCACCTTCGTCATGCCGCCTAAAAAAGCTTCAACGACAGGAGCTGCCACTCTGCAGCCGCTGGACCCCAATCAGGATGTCGTCTCTCTCAGGGAGGCCCGAAGCCAGAAGAGGAAGGTCATCAGTCCAACGCCTCCGGAAGACGATTTGGACCAAGAAATACAAAAAATGGAGATGCTCCATCAACAGGTTCAACGGAAGAAGGAGAAGATGGCTCGTCTAGCTGATCTTCAAAAACAGATAGATGAAGCCTCTGAAGAGCTTCGACATCTCGCTTAAGATGACCAAAATCAAAGGCCCCCGCACAGAGAGCTTCATCAAGAGGGTTTCTACAACGAGGATGACTGGTATGAAGATTTCCATCACGGAAATTTTGCTTTTGATGATGCTTCTCCCTTGTCAACAGAACTGCAGGCTGTTCCTTGGCCACAGTCTTACAAGCCGCCTCAGCTCCCCATGTACGACGGTCATTTAGACCTGAAACAATTCTTGATGAGCTATGAGGCAACTATATCTTCGTACGGTGGCAACACGGCGGTCATGGCGAAGTCCTTCGTCATGGCTGTCAGGAGCGTTGCACAAACTTGGTACTCTTCCCTTAGGCCAGGGACAATCACCTCATGGCAAAAGTTGAAGGATATGCTGATAACCAGCTTCCAAGGGTTTCAGACGAAGCCAGTCACTGCCCAAGCTTTATTCCAGTGCATTCAGGATCACGAAGAATACCTCCAGGCATATGTCCGAAGGTTCCTACGTCTGAGGGCGCAGGCACCAACAGTGCCCAATGAAATTGTCATTGAGGCCATGATCAAGGGGCTTCGGCCAGGACCTGCAGCTCAGTACTTTGCCAGGAAGCCTCCTCAAACCCTGGAGAAGCTGCTCCAGAAGATGGACGAGTACATTCGGGCTGACAATGATTTTCGCCAAAGAAGGGAGGAAGCCCTCAGGTTCTCTGAAATGACTAGTGGCTTCGGAGGAAGATTTTATCCAAGGCACGTCAGGTCAATTCACAATTCTACTCAAAATGACGACAAAGGGAGTCAACAGCAAAGGCCACAGTGCTCCTCGCAAGCTTCAGGGCAACAGCAAAGTTCCTTCCGGCCGCCACCGCCAAGGGGCAGAGGCGCCAGGAGCTTCGGGGGAAGATTTGGGGATCAATCAAGAAAAATATACTACTTATTCTGTGGTGAGGGTAAGGGCCACACCACCAGGATGTGTCACATTACCATCCAGAAGCAAAAGGAGCTAGCAGAAGCTGCTGCACAACAGAACCAGCCGAAGCAGGTCATGCATACTGCTTCGTACCATTCGCCTTATATTCCAGAATATGTGGGCAATCACCCAGCAGCCTCTGTTGCTTCGGCAAGCCAACCCCAAGCTTCCTGGCAACAGCTTCCACCGCCACCACCAATACAACGAGCTTCGCAGCCAGAAGGGAGCCAGCACTCTCACCCCCAGAGGGACTTCAGAGAAGAATCTGAAGCTCGTACAGTCAATAGCACTGTGCCAGAGTCGAAGCACATATATTGATAAATATCCTACCAAAACAGCAGTTTTTTCACATTTTTACATCCAATATTACTTTTTTGTTAATAAGGAACAATTATGGGAAGTTTAAGTGTCTTTTATCGTTTTTCAATTTCTTGTAACACTTTTTCCATAGGCTTGAGTTGCCGAAGTATACGAATTTATGGTGGCATGAAGGACCGTTGTATTGTCAAAAATTTTTTATAACGGACACAGTGCAAATTGTTCGAAACAGTAAAAAGTCGTTCCTAAAGGAGCGCAGAGTAAGTTTTCTGAGCTTACAGCAAAAAGTCAGCGCTGATTCCGCCGAAAGTAAAAGGCGAAGAAGCTCCTAAGGGAGGCTTACAGCGAAAAATAAACGCTGATTCCGCTGAAAGTAAAAGGCGAAGAAGCTCCTAAGGGAGGCTTACAGCGAAAAATAAACGCTGATTCCGCTGAAAGTAAAAGGCGAAGAAGCTCCTAACGGAGGCTTACAGCGAAAAGTCAACGCTGATATAAAAAGTGTGTGTGCTCTATTACAGGGATATGTATCTGTGGCACAAATGTCATTTTGCATAACATAACATCATCACATCATTCTGCATAACATAAGCATCATACAGCATATTGCATGTGAAACAACAAGTGGATACAGTATTGATCTTTGGAGAATATTTTGGAAAAGAGAAAATCATACTAAAGCACAAGGCAAGTCGAGAAGAAGTGTAGCTTCACTAGAGAGGCAACAAAAACTTTTCTATAGCTTTGGAGAATATTTCACGAAGCTTGGATAATCTTCACCAGCGAAGTATGCAATTTCTTGTGATATAAGATTTTCTTCACGAAGCATGAAAAGAAGGGAAGGTGTTTTTTCGCCGAAGGCTCAAAAAATGGTATGTATGCAGGATTTCATGCATCGTAAAGAATTAAAACTGTACATGGTTTATATATTACATTCAAAGTTACAATATATTACATACGTTACGTTCCAAATGTTTTTACAGTAGCATTTAATCCTCTTTAAGAACTATTTCTGCAGCTTCGTTCAGTAGCTGGTCAACAACCTTGTCCATAATGGCTTCGGCCATTTTTCTAATTTCATCGTCCCCTTTTGGGTGGGGATCCGAAGATGCCTCACCAGGTTCTGAGCGAAGAGAAGATACGGCTATATTATTATTACAAACCGTGAACAAAGTCTAGAATCAAAAATTACAACATAATAAAAACCACTAATTAATACCTATTTGCCCTTCGGGCTCTGTACTCTTTTCGGCAGCCGCCGCTACTTGTCTAGCATCATGGATGCCTTTTTCACTCTTTTGAATAATTTCTTGTGCCATTTCTCGGCCGCCGTTGTCCCAGATATCGGTGAAAAATTTTCCGCCGATCATGCTTGCTTCGGCTGAGGGGTCTTTAATGTCTTCAGAGGACAAAGTAGCTTCGGATTGCGCTAAAGATTTTACATGTTCACAACCTTTCTTCTCCAAAACAGTAGCAATTCCTCTAGCACCCGAAAAAGCACATATGTCTCCGCGGCTATTCAGGATTTCTTCGAAGGCCTCAGCTTCGTTACTGATCCATTCCATCGGACCTTCGGGGTTGCCCCTTGAGAAATTCTCTTCGCTAGAGAATGCGCCAACGTTGGCAAAGCTAGATTTTATCTTCTTAACGCACTCTATAGATTTAACATAGCATCTTCTCTGAGAAGCACAAAGCTCTTTAACATTAACTTCCAAATGATCTGCCCATTGATCACTTAACTCTCGTTTTGTTTCTTCAAGTGCGCGCTCCTCTTTGGCTCGGGCTAGTTGTTTACGAAGATCTTCGATTTCACGCCTCTGAGCTTCGGCTTGAGTTTTAGAGTTAGCTTCGTCTTCTTTCATTTTTTCCGCTAATGTAAGCAAAATTCTGTCCTTCTCCAAGGCTTCATTTCTTAGCCTGATAACCTCTGTTCGAAGGTTGTTGAGAGCAATGGTGCAGCTCTCGTCTTCAGCATTCTTTTGTGCCCTTAAGGCATTGCTGAGAATTAAGCACTATTCAAAAAGAGTAAATGGATTAACACAACAGTAAAGGACTCATTCGAAATCTACAAAATTCAAAATTTACAATCTTTGTACCTTCAGACTGTTATATGCAAGACTATCCGCAAGATCCTCCTTCGTCATGGCGCAAAGGCCAGCTTCGAGTTTTGGGAACCCCATGCTTCTAGCCATCTCCCGGCACACGGATAATTCTTTATTATCTGGGAGACAGTACAAGAAGTCATCTTCGTCTGTCCCATTGAACACAACGGCCCCCTTCGGATACTTCAGTTCTCGGGCATAGTGATTGGCTTCAAAAATCTCTTCTTCAGATAGTTTCTTCCCCGAAGCATGTCGCACAATATAATCATGTATTTTGGAAGATGCTTCGGGGGCGGCAGTGCCAATTTCCTCAGTCAGAATCGGCTCTGCTATTTTTGCTTTTTCAGTTTCTAAACTTGCCTTCAAAGGTTGTATCTTGGTGGATTCCGAAGGCCCAGTTTCAGTTTCAAACTGCTGCTTCGAAGTTTCGGCAGCAAAGGCTTCAGTAGACACTTCAACGGTTTTCTTTGGAGTTGTGCTTGAAGATTTAATTGTCTCCAAAACATCCAGCACATTAACCATCCTTTTTCTTTTCGGGGTCGCTGCTAGCCCTTTCTGGCTTTTAGTTGTCTCAACTTTTGACGAAGGACTTATAACATCTAGTGTTTTTCTTTCTTCAGATTTCTCTTTTCTTATTACTGGTGCTTCGGCCATTTTTCGGATTTCGGCGCT
Organism: Zea luxurians; assembly: GCA_029449295.1. Taxonomy (NCBI): domain Eukaryota; kingdom Viridiplantae; phylum Streptophyta; class Magnoliopsida; order Poales; family Poaceae; genus Zea; species Zea luxurians. Next base: position 39,458,075 of record JAOPSE010000021.1, read on the forward strand.
GCAGTTGGTTCTTTGGCTTCGGTGGCCGAAGAGGCCTCGCCAATAAACTCGGGCACTGTGGCCGGCTCAATACAGCGTGGACGGTGTGTGGACACTTTTACCTTTTTCCTCTTCGGCGCTGGCTCCCCGGGACCAGCCGAAGCAGTGTCCTTTGCAGGAGAAGTATTTTTTCTCTTTTGATCTCGCATTGGATAATAGTAGTCGGGATAGATAAATCCAATTGCATCAAATACTCGGTTGAGTCTCTTCTTTTTTTAGCCTCCGAAAGCCGCTGATAATGCAGTGTTTTCGGCCTTTGAATATGCCCCAAGCAATTCATCACTTACATTTTCAATGCTTTTCAGCCAATCATCATCCGGTTTAGGGATGGCAATTTAATCCGTGGATTTGGATATCCGTCGGATATCCGACCCGACGGATCAGGATATGGATATGTTTTTTGACCCGAGGGTTAGACCCGTATCCGATCCGAGGTAAAGTGGGCATAGATTTGGATATTAAACCTCACCCGCGGGTTATCCGTTGGATATCCGAAATTAACCATTACTGCCGGCCCACACATGGACACCAATGAACAAACCGCCAGCCCACCAATGAGCCCAGCCGCCAGCCCACTAAGGCACCAATCAGCCAAACGCCCAAACCCTAATCCCCTCAACCCTCATCCCCTGTCGTCTTTCACTCTTGGTCAACCCCCAGCCCCTAGGCCAACCCGCAGGACGCATCCCACCCGCCAACCCGCAGCCCCGAGTGGCCGGGCCGTCGTCCGTCGAGCACTTGCACTGCACCTCGCGTTCCCGGCTCCCCGCCCCCAGCAGCCTAGCCCCCAGGCGGCCAGCAGGCAGTAGCCCGCCGTCGAGGCGCCGACGCTCGAGGGCGCATAGCGCGCCGCCTTACGCGGCTGCGCCCCTGCCAGCCTGGCCGCCATCCCGCCAGGGCGCCACCGGATCTGAGCGTCGTGCCCCCTGCCAGCGACCAGACGCCACCACCCCCTGCCCACAGCCAGCCTCCACCGATCACCGGATAAACATGATTCTATTATCATTGACTAAAAAAATTCAAACACAGCTACTATAGCGCTAGCTCAAGTGCTCAACACTACACTACGATCAGAATCAGAAGGCAAAAGGCTGAAGGCCAAAAGTAGACATGTATTTGTTGTCATGTTGAGAATGTTGCTTGTTGAAGGGAATGTATATTTGTTTAAATTTTTATTAAATTTTAAGTTGTGTATGATGGTGAATTAGGAAGAAATTTGATTAATTATGTTATTGAATTGTTGAAAATGGTTCTTTGTCATATCCGATGGATATCTGATGGATATCCGAAACCCGATGGGCATGGATATGGATATAAATTTCTACCCGTGGGTATAGTCGCGGGCGGATATTATCTATGACCGTGGATATGACTGCGGGCGGATATTTCCAATATCCGATCCGAATCCGACCCGTTGCCATCCCTAATCCGGTTCAACAAACTTATCTCCATACTTGAATGTATATTTCAGCCTGATTAGTCCACCCTCGTCAGTTTCTTTAACGCTCTCCTTCGGCATTTCCCAGTCATCTACAAGTGGCCACACTCTGAAGGCAATGTGCTCTTGCATTAAATCCCTGGTCCCAATAAAAGAGTAGACCACCCCGAAGGCCCTCTGACATTCCTCAGCTGCTTCATCCATTTCCACCTTTGGTTTCCGAAGTCCGAAGCGCTGCCAAATAGGGCGCATGATGATATCTTTGATATCTTCCCGAACCTTCAAATCGTTTTTCACATAGAACCATTCCTTCATCCATTCCCCGGGCCATCTCTTCCGAAATGTTGGCACGGGACAGCTTGACCCAGAGCGGGCGCCGAAGCTGTAGCAACCAAAATTATTATGATATTGCTCCTTACCCCAGGGTTTCGTCTCATATACTAGCTCGTGTATATTGCAAAAGCTTTTTGCACTTGGCTCCAGGCCCTGGCTCCTCACCGCCCAGACGAAGATTCCCAATCTTATCACTGCCTCGAGGGTAAGTTGATGAAGGTAAATTTGATATATTTTCAGAACTTCTACCACAAATCTGCTCAGAGGGAATCGCAGCCCAGCCTTTAAAATGCTTCGGAAGATCACGACCTCATTATCTTCGGGGGTCGGCGTAGTTTTTTCTCCATCATCTGCCCTCACGATGGATATATCTCGGAAATATCTCCCCCTCATATTTTCAAGGTGACTCTGCTTTATAGTTGATTTTCCGAAGTTCGAGTGGCTAGGCCGCCACGGGCGATCTTCGGAGTCCTCCCCACCACTATCCACATCATAGCTATCACTGTCGCCAGTATCTTCAGATAAACCCTCCAAGGTTTCCTTGACAATCTTTTCCGTATTGGTCTTCGACATTGACTCAAGAAAACCCAGGTGCATTTCCTCCGAAAGGCTTAGCTTCGAAGCACCAGCAACTTTCTTATCCTCAGACATTTTCGCGAAGGATGGCAAACTAGACTTGAAACCGAAGCTTAAAAATTTAAGACCGAGCAAATGCTGTCGCGCGCAGGCTGAAAGCTGGGTGCGTAGGCTAAAAGCTGGGTGAGTAAAAAGCAGGTGGCAAAAGGGCGTGCCAAATAAACTCGCGGTGGGCTCGTATTTATACACCCAGTATGTCGAAAACTGGAGGGCCCCGCTTGTCAATGACTGTTGCTATTCTAGCAAGAGGAAGGTGTTTTTTCGGACCTTCGGCTTAAAGCCTTCGTCCATGTCGCAATATGAATTTATCTTAATAAATTGATATTGCGAGGGGCTACTGTTGGGGGCCTTCGGCTCCCGAAGGTCCTCAAGAAACATAATTTGATAATATTTTCCAAGTGTAATATGTGAACAGGTACCTTCGGAACAGGCACCTTCGGAGTCAGGTTGCAAATGGTTAAGACGAAGCTTGACTGGAATGAAAAACGATCATGACGAAGGATAAGGCGATCACGAAGCTATATGCAGAAAGGCTTCGGTAGAACGACAGAAAAGAAGAACCGACTTAAAGATGAAAAGCCAAATTGGACCTCGAAGAATTACTGTAGTTGTTGATAAATATAAAGGGCATCTATGTAATTTTACACGGGCTGCGACCCGTGTCTATAAATAGGTGAACATTACTCCCGTACTGTTCACGCTGACTTGGCATACGCTTTTTCGCATCACCTTTGTACCTTTACTTTTCATCAATCCGAAGGTACATTTGTAATTCATTTTTATAAATTTAATAATGGAAAGATATCGATGGTAATACTAGTATTATCACTCGCACATTATGTATACTTGCTCTATTTTAATCATTTGTCAATCTAACGAAGGTCTTTTCTTTTGTAACCTTCATCCGAAATTCGTTATATCCGAAGGGATATAACGTTTCTAAGGGCGAAGGAGTTCGACATTTAACACTTTTATGTTGTCTTGTTCTTGATTCATAGCATTTGAGAACAAGCCCCCAACAGATCTCATGAATAAAAATGATGTTGTATTGATGAGATGGTGAAATTAGACTAGATGCAAATAGAGTCTATTAATATTTAATCTGGCGTTAAAATATTGAAAGTAAGGACTCACTTTAGTAAGCTATTTCTGCAAAAGTATCTAAGTTGATTCTTGCTAATGCCTCTCCTTGATTCCCAAATCCAGCATATCCTTGAGAGTCTTTTCTTTAGTCGGGTAAGTCTTGCTGAGTAATTCCATACTCAGGGTTTTATTCCCTATTATTTTTCAGGTTATAGTTTTGTGCTGTTGTTGATGGTGTTAAGTGCTGGTGGGCTCGGCCTTCTTATAAGTCTAAGTACTTCTTCTATACTTCTTATTGAGGATGGTCACTTGAGCTAGCATATATTTCAAACTTATACTTTTGTAATCACTCCGATAAAATAATGTAAAATTTTTGTAACCTGTAAAATTTGGTAATAAGATTTCCGCTGCAAAATTGTTGTATGTGTGATTTGTGTTACTTAATCCCGCGGTTCTGGTTGTAAGTGGTTTATCCGATGTCCTTGGGGCAATCGGACGGATCCTGTTAAGTTATCTGGTGCACATGCATGTCGTCTGAGGTCTTTGAGACGAGGACAGGTGCATGTGGGCCCAATAACTTGGGAGGTTCTGCCACAGAATACCCTATCAAGATTCTGGACACTTTGACTCAAGTTACAAGAAATAAGGTGATTAAGATGTGCAAGGTACAATGGAGTCACCACAGAGAAGATGAAGCTACTTGGGAGAGAGAAGAAGAGCTTCGCATAGATTTTCCCCATCTTTTCCATAGTCCTTCCTAAATCTCGAGGACGAGATTATTTTTAAGGGGGGTAGGATTTGTAATACTCAAAATTGTATAAAGGGATTATATAGTGATTTTCTTATTATATGTGCCTCGTTTGCATCACAAAAAGAGCATACATAAAATTTAGAGATGAACTAAAACAAAGGATAAAAAAAATATGCATCATGTTGGAGTTATATGTTTGTGCATTGAGTGAAATAATAAGGTAATAATAATAAGATAACAATTCTTAGAAGTGGAATTAAACCCTAAATTTAAAATTAGGGTTTTTGAAAATGAGAAGAAGAGAAATGATATAAAAAATAATAATATAATTATATTTCCAAAGTTGGTATTCTAAATTCCACAACATGAATTGAGAATAAATTAAGCACAAGTTTGAATTCAAATTCGAAATTCAAATTGAATTTGGGAATAGAGGAAGGGAAATAGAGAATAAAAAGGAAAAGAATAAAAGGCTATTTGGGCCTCAGACCTCCATTTTGGCCCACTAAGGAATTGACCCCGCGCAGCCCAATCCCGTCACTGCCACTGCGCTGTTGGACCCACGCGCCAGTCGCACTAAATCCATGTGCGCGCCTGCTAGTTCACCGACTGATGGGTCCGCTTTGGCAGGATGGATCTTCTTCTTCCCCAACCGAAGCAGCAACTGCGGCGGTAGGAAATCTCAACAAATCGAGCGATTCTCTCGCTTCTAGCCGGACTCGGCCTCCAGGGTATAAAGCGCTAAGCCGTGGCCTCTCTCGCGCCCCTATTCGCCAGACCAGAGAAATCGTGTGGCAACTAATGCTTAAACCCCATCGCCACTGTGGTGAAGTAAGCTGAAGCCGCCACGCGCCATTCATCGCTCTCTATCGACTTGTCCTCCAGTGTGGGTTCGAGTCCATCTCTAGGGTCCCTTAAATCTAGCGCAAAGCTCGCCCAGGCTTGTCCTCATCTCAGGAGCACCCAAGTACTCGCCGTGGCTCACGATCCGTCGTCGTGCTGCCATTGCTTGTGGACAGACCTGCTGTCGCTGTGAACCAAGGTGAAAAGCCCCTGTTATCACTCGTGTGGATCTTCTCTTCGTATTTCCCGCGTTATATTAGAAGTTGTGGGTCTGTGGCCGGGGGGAATTGTGCGCCAGCAATGGTGCGGCCACCGTCGGGGCGTAGGTGGTCGATTCACGGCCAACAGTAAGAAGACGAGTCGTGGGCCTGAAAGGGAATTAGGCTTACACCTATTTCCTAAATTGATTTTGGTGGTTGAATTGCGCAACAAAAATAATTGGACTAACTAGTTTGCCCAAGTTTATAAGTTCTACAGGTACCAAAGGTTCACAATAAGCCAATAAAAAGATCAAGAGAAAGGGTTCAAACAAAGGAGCAAAGGGACAACCGAAGGCACCCTGGTCTGGCGCACCGGACTGTCCGGTGTGCCACCGGACAGTGTCCGGTGCACCAGGGGACTCCAACGCAAACTTTGCACCTTCGAGAAAACGCAGAGCCGCCGCGCTATAATTCACCGGACTGTCCAGTGTACACCGGACAGTGTCTAGTGCTCCAAGGAGAAGCGACTCTGTACTCGCCAGCTTCGGGAATCCACCAACGGCTAGTCCGCTATAATTCACCAGACATGTCCGGTGTACACCGGACTGTCCAGTGTAACGGTGGAGCAACGGCTACTTCGGCGCCAACGGTCACCTGCAGCGGCATTAAATGCGCGCTAGAGCGCGCAGAGGTCAGGCTCGCGCGTCGTGGCGCACCGGACACTCTACAGTACATGTCCGGTGCGCCACCGGACATCCAGGCGGGCCCAGCAGTCAGAGCTCCAACGGTCGAACCCTAACGGCCGGGTGACGTGGCTGGCGCACCGGACACTGTCCGGTGTGCACCGGACTGTCCGGTACACCATGCGACAGACAGCCTCCACCAAATGGCTAGTTTGGTGGTTGGGGCTATAAATACCCCCAACCACCCCACATTCAAGTCATCCAAGTTTTCCACCTTCCAACCACTTACAAGAGCTAGGCATTCAATTCTAGACACACTCAAGTGATCAAATCCTCTCCAACTCCACACAAAGCTTTAGTGACTAGCGAGAGAAATTTGTTGTGTTCTTTTGAGCTCTTGCGCTTGGATTGCTTCTTTCTTTCTCATTTGTTCTTGTGATCAAAACTCAATTGTAACCGAGGCAAGAGACACCAACTGTGTGGTGGTCCTTGTGGGGAAGTTTTGTTCCCTGTTTTGATTTGAGAAGAGAAGCTCACTCGGTCCGAGGGACCGTTTGAGAGAGGGAAAGGGTTGAAAAAGACTCGGCCTTTGTGGCCTCCTCAACGGGGATTAGGTTTGCGAGAACCGAACCTCGGTAAAACAAATCCACGTGTCTCACTCTTCACTCACTCGCGATTTGTTTTTACGCCCTCTCTCGGACTCGTTTATATTTCTAACGCTAACCCGGCTTGTAGTTGTGTTTAAGTTGTTAAATTTCAGTTTCGCCCTATTCACCCCCTCTAGGCGACTTTCAATTGGTATCAAAGTCTGGTGCTTCATTAGAGCCTAACCGCTCGAAGTGATGTCGGGAGATCACGCCAAGAAGGAGATGGAGACCGGCGATAAGCCCACTACAAGCCACGGGGAGACTTCATCGGAAGAGTCCCGCAACAAGAGGAAGGAGAAAAAAGACTCCTCCAACTAAGGGAAGGGGAAGGAGAAGAAATCCTCTTCCCACAAGTCGCATCGGAGAGGCGACAAGCACAAGAGGATGAGGAAAGTGGTCTACTACGAGACTGACTCTTCATCACCATCGACCTCTGGCTCCAACGCGCCGTCCGTCACTTCTAAGTGCCATGAGCGCAAGAAGTTTAGTAAGATCCCCCTACTCTATCCCCACATTTCAAAGCGTACTCCTTTGCTCTCCGTTCCATTAGGCAAACCACCGGTTTTTGACGGTGAAGATTATAATATGTGGAGTGACAAAATGAGGCATCATCTAACCTCACTCCACACAAGCATATGGAATGTTGTTGAGTTTGGTGTACAGGTACCATCCGTAGGGGATGAAGACTACGACTCGGACGAAGTGGCCCAAATTCATCACTTTAACTCCCAAGCCACTACTATACTCCTCGCCTCTCTAAGTCGAGAGGAGTATAATAAGGTGCAAGGGTTAAAGAGTGCAAAGGAAATTTGGGACGTACTCAAGACCGCGCACGAAGGAGACGAGGTGACAAAAATCACCAAGCGGGAGACGATCGAGTGGGAGCTCGGTCGCTTCATGCTTCACCAAGGGGAGGACCCACAAGCCATGTACAACCGCTTGAAGACCTTGGTGAATCAAGTGCGCAACCTCGGGAGCGAAAAATGGGATGACCATGAGATGGTCAAGGTTATTCTTAGATCCCTCGTATTTCTTAACCCTACACAAGTTCAATTAATTCGAGGTGATCCTAGATATAAGCTAATGTCTCCTGAGGAGGTTATAGGAAAATTTGTGAGCTTTGAGCTAATGATTAAAGGCTCAAAGAAAATCATCGAGCAAGGTACCTCCTCAACGCCCGAAGCACAACCAATGGCGTTCAAGGCGATGGAGGAGAAGAAGGAGGAGTCTACATCTAGTAGACAACCCATCGACGCCTCCAAGCTCGACAACGAGGAAATGGCGCTCATCATCAAGAGTTTCCGCCAAATCCTCAAGCAAAGGAGGGGGAAGGATTACAAGCCCCACTCCAAGAAGGTTTGCTACAAGTGTGGTAAGCCCGGTCACTTTATTGCCAAATGTCCTATTTCTAGTGACAGTGACAGGGGCGACGACAAGAAGGGGAGAATAAAGGAGAAGAAGAGATATCACAAGAAGAAGGGCGGCGATGCCCATGTGTGCCGCGAGTGGGACTCCGACGAGAGCTCCACCGACTCCTCCTCTGACGAGGATGCCGCCAACATCGCCGTCACCAAGGGACTTCTCTTCCCCAACGTCGGCCACAAGTGCCTCATGGCAAAGAACGGCAAAAAGAAGAAGGTTAAATCCAAATCCTCCACTAAATATGAATCCTCTAGTGATGATAATGCTAGTGATGAGGAGGATAATTTACGTATCCTTTTTGCCAACCTCAACATGCAACAAAAAGAAAAACTAAATGAGCTAATTAGTGCCATCCATGAGAAGGATGATCTCTTGGACTCCCAAGAGGACTTCCTAATCAAGGAAAATAAAAAGCATGTTAAGGTTAAGAATGCTTATGCTCTAGAAGTAGAAAAATGTGAAAAATTATCTAGTGAGCTAAGCACATGCCATGACACTATTGCCAACCTTAGAAATGAAAATGATAGATTAATTGCTAAGGTTGATTCTCATGTTTGTGATATTTCAATTCCCAATCTTAGAAATGATAATGATGATTTGCTTGCTAAGATTGAAGAATTAAACATTTCTCTTGCTAGCCTTAAGATTGAAAATGAAAAATTGCTCGCTAAGGCTAAAGAATTAGATGTTTGCAATGTTACAATTTCCGATCTTAGAGATAACAATGATATTTTGCGTGCTAAGATTGTTGAACTTAATTCTTGCAAACCCTCTACATCTACCGTTGAGCATGTGTCTATTTGTTCTAGATGTAGAGATGTTGATATTGATGCTATTCATGATCATATGGTCTTAATTAAACAACAAAATGATCATATAGCAAAATTAGATGCTAAAATTGCCGAGCATAACTTAGAGAATGAAAAGTTTAAATTTGCTAGAAGTATGCTCTATAGTGGGAGACGCCCTAGCATCAAGGATGGCATTGGCTTCCAAAGGGGAGACAATGTCAAACTTAATGCCCCTCCTAAAAGATTGTCTAATTTTGTTAAGGGCAAGGCTCCCATGCCTCAGGATAACGAGGGTTACATTTTGTACCCTGCCGGTTATCCCGAGAGCAAGATTAGGAGAATTCACTCTAGGAAGTCTCACTCTGGCCCTAATCATGCTTTTATGTATAAGGGTGAGACATCTAGTTCTAGGCAACCAACCTGTGCTAAGTTGCCTAAGAAGAAAACTCCTAATGCATCAAATGATCATGACATTTCATTCAAAACTTTTGATGCATCATATGTTTTAACTAACAAATCCGGCAAGGTAGTTGCCAAGTTTGTTTGGGGCAAACATAAGGGGTCAAAGACTTGTGTTTGGGTACCCAAAGTTCTTGTGTCTAATGCCAAAGGACCCAAAACCGTTTGGGTACCTAAAGTCAAGAACTAAAATTGTTTTGTAGGTTTATGCATCCGGGGGCTCAAGTTGGATCATCGATAGCGGGTGCACAAACCACATGACAGGAGAGAAGAAAATGTTCTCCTCTTATGAGAAAAACCAAGATCATCAACGAGCTATCACATTCGGGGATGGAAATCAAGGTTTGGTCAAAGGTTTGGGTAAAATTGCTATTTCACCTGACCATTCCATTTCCAATGTTTTTCTTGTTGATTCATTAGATTACAATTTGCTTTCCGTATCTCAATTATGCAAAATGGGCTACAACTGTCTATTCACTGATGTAGGTGTCACTGTCTTTAGAAGAAGTGATGATTCAATAGCATTTAAGGGAGTGTTAGAGGGTCAGCTATACTTGGTAGATTTTGATAGAGCTGAACTCGACACTTGCTTAGTTGCTAAGACTAACATGGGTTGGCTCTAGCACCGCCGACTAGCCCATGTTGGAATGAAGAATCTTCATAAGCTTCTAAAGGGAGAGCACATTTTAGGATTAACAAATGTTCATTTTGAGAAAGACAGGATTTGTAGCGCATGCCAAGCTGGGAAGCAAGTCGGAGTTCATCATCCACACAAGAACATCATGACGACTGACAGGCCACTGGAGCTCCTACACATGGATTTATTCGGCCCGATCGCGTACATAAGCATCGGCGGGAGTAAGTACTGTCTAGTTATTGTGGATGATTATTCTCGCTTCACTTGGGTATTCTTTTTGCAGGAAAAATCACAAACCCAAGAGACTTTAAAGGGATTCTTGAGACAGGCTCAAAATGAGTTCGGCTTAAGGATCAAGAAAATTAGAAGCGACAACGGGACGGAGTTCAAGAATGCACAAATTGAAGGCTTCCTTGAGGAGGAGGGTATCAAGCATGAGTTCTCTTCTCCCTACACACCACAACAAAATGGTGTAGTGGAGAGGAAGAATCGAACTCTATTGGACATGGCAAGAACCATGCTTGATGAGTACAAGACACCGGATCGGTTTTGGGCCGAGGCGGTCAACACCGCTTGCTACGCCATCAACCGGTTATATCTACACCGAATCCTCAAGAAGACATCATATGAACTCCTAACCGGTAAAAAGCCCAACATTTCATATTTTAGAGTCTTTGGTAGCAAATGCTTTATTCTTGCTAAAAGAGGTAGAAAATCTAAATTTGCTCCTAAGACTGTAGAAGGCTTTTTACTAGGATATGATTCAAACACAAGGGCATATAGAGTCTTTAACAAGTCCTCAGGACTAGTTGAAGTTTCTTGTGACGTTGTGTTTGATGAGACTAACGGCTCTCAAGTAGAGCAAGTTGATCATGGTGAGATAGGTGAAGAAGAGGCTCCGTGCATCGCGCTAAGGAACATGTCCATTGGGGATGTGTGTCCTAAAAAATCCGAAGAGCCTTCAAATGCACAAGATCAACCGTCCTCCTCCACGCAAGCATCCCCACCAACTCAAATTGAAGATGAGGCTCAAAATGATGAAGGAGAAGATCAAGGAAATGAGCCACCTCAAGATGATGGCAATGATCAGGGGGGAGATGCAAATGATCAAGACAAGGAGGATGAGCAAGTTGCAAGACTGCCACACCCAAGAGTCCACCAAGCAATCCAACGAGATCACCCCGTCGACACCATCCTCGGCGACATTCATAAGGGGGTAACCACTAGATCTCGTGTTGCACATTTTTGTGAGCATTACTCTTTTGTTTCCTATATTGAGCCACACAGGGTAGAGGAAGCACTCCAAGATTCGGATTGGGTGATGGCAATGCAATAGGAGCTCAACAACATCACTAGAAACGAGGTATGGCACTTAGTTCCACGTCCTAACCAAAATATTGTAGGAACCAAATGGGTCTTCCGCAACAAGCAAGACGAGCATGGTGTGGTGACAAGGAACAAAGCCCGACTTGTGGCCAAGGGATACTCCCAAGTCGAAGGTTTGGATTTTGGTGAAACCTATGCACCCGTAGCTAGGCTTGAATCAATTCGTATATTATTAGCCTATGCTACTTACCATGGCTTCAAGCTTTACCAAATGGACGTGAAGAGTGCCTTCCTCAATGGACCAATCAAGGAGGAGGTCTACGTTGAGCAACCTCCCAGCTTTGAAGACAGTGAGTACCCTAACCATGTCTATAGGCTCCCTAAGGCGCTTTATGGGCTCAAGCAAGCCCCAAGAGCATGGTATGAATGCCTAAGAGATTTCCTTATTGCTAATGGCTTCAAAGTCAGAAAGGCCAATCCTACTTTATTTACTAAAACTCTTGACAATGATTTGTTTGTATGCCAAATTTATGTTGATGATATTATATTTGGGTCTACTAACGAATCTACATGTGAAGAATTTAGTAGGATCATGACACAAAAATTCGAGATGTCAATGATGGGGGAGTTGAAGTATTTCTTAGGATTTCAAGTGAAGCAACTCCAAGAGGGCACCTTCATTAGCCAAACGAAGTATACTCAAGACATTCTAAACAAGTTTGGGATGAAGGATGCCAAGCCCATCAAGACTCCCATGGGAACCAATGGGCATCTCGACCTCGACATGGGAGGTAAATCTGTCGATCAAAAGGTATACCGGTCGATGATTGGTTCATTACTCTATTTATGTGCATCTCGACCGGACATTATGCTTTCCGTATGCATGTGTGCAAGATTCCAATCCGACCCTAAGGAATCTCACCTTACGGCCGTAAAACGAATCTTGAGATATTTGGCTTATACTCCTAAGTTTGGGCTTTGGTACCCTCGGGGATCCACTTTTGATTTAATTGGTTATTCTGATGCCGATTGGGTGGGGTGTAAGATTAATCGAAAGAGCACATCGGGGACTTGCCAGTTCTTGGGAAGATCCTTGGTGTCTTGGGCTTCAAAGAAGCAAAATTCTGTGGCTCTTTCAACCGCCGAAGCCGAGTATATTGCCGCAGGCCATTGTTGCGCGCAATTGCTTTGGATGAGGCAAACTCTGCGGGACTATGGTTACAAATTAACCAAAGTTCCTCTTCTATGTGATAATGAGAGTGCAATCCGCATGGCCGATAATCCCGTTGAGCATATCCGCACTAAACACATAGCCATTTGGTATCATTTTCTTAGGGATCACCAACAAAAGGGGGATATCGAGATCGCATACATTAATACTAAAGATCAATTAGCCGATATCTTTACCAAGCCACTAGATGAACAAACTTTTACCAAACTTAGGCATAAGCTAAATATTCTTGATTCTAGAAATTTCTTTTGATGTCTTGCACACATAGCTCATAAATATACCTTTGATCATATCTCTTTTATATATGCTATGACTAATGTGTTTTCAAGTGAATTTCAAACCAAGTCATAGGTGTATTGAAAGGGAATTGGAGTCTTCGGCGAAGACAAAGGCTTCCACTCCACTCTATTACTCATCCTTCACCGTCGCTCCGAGCAATTCTCCGTCTTTGGTATAATCTTCACTCATATGTTTTATTTGCCAAAGGGGAGAAAGTAGTTAGTAAAGGGCCTATATTTCATTCTAAGTATCCATTTTTGGCGATTCATGCCAAAGGGGGAGAAAGTATTGGCCCAAAGCAAAAGGACCGCACCACCACCCTTATTTTAAAACTAATGATTTTCAATTGGTAAATTTCAAATTGGTATCTTTTTGTGTTCAAAAGGGGGGGAGAAAGTAGCACTTTCAAAAATTAGTATCTTAAAACCCTCTTGAACACTAAGAGGAGAATTTATTTGAGGGGGAGTTTTGTTTAGTCAAAGGAAAAGCATTTGAAACAGGGGGAGTTTTGTTTAGTCAAAGGAAAAGCATTTGAAACAGGGGGAGACAATTTCAAATCTTGAAAATGCTTCTCAAAATCTTACTCATTTACCTTTGACTATTTCCAAAAGAACTTTGAAAAGGATTTACAAAAAGAATTTGCAAAAACAAAACATGTGGTGCAAGCGTGGTCCAAAAATGTTAAAAATAAAGAAACAATCCCTGCATATCTAGTAAGTAATATTTATTGGCTCGATTCTAAGTAACCTTTGCACTTACATTTTGCAAACTAGTTCAAATCATGCACTTGTATATTTGCTTTGGTTTGTGTTGGCATCAATCACCAAAAGGGGGGAGATTAAAAGGGAATTAGGCTTACACCTATTTCCTAAATTGATTTTGGTGGTTGAATTGCCCAACACAAATAATTGGACTAACTTGTTTGCCCAAGTTTATAAGTTCTACAGGTACCAAAGGTTCACAATAAGCCAATAAAAGGATCAAGAGAAAGGGTTCAAACAAAGGAGCAAAGGGACAACCGAAGGCACCCTAGTCTGGCGCACCGGACTGTCCGGTGTGCCACCAGACAGTGTCCGGTGCACCACCGGACAGTGTCTGGTGCACCAGGGGACTCCAACGCAAACTTCGCACCTTCGGGAAAACGCAGAGCCGCCGCGCTATAATTCACCGGACTGTCCGGTGTACACCGGACAGTGTTCGGTGCTCCAAGGAGAAGCGACTCTGAACTCGCCAGCTTCGGGAATCCACCAACGGCTAGTCCGCTATAATTCACCAGACATGTCCGGTGTACACTGGACTGTCCGGTGTAACGGCGGAGCAACGGCTACTTCGGCGCCAACGGTCACCTGGAGCGGCATTAAATGCACGCCAGAGCGCGCAGAGGTCAGGCTCGCGCGTCGTGGCGCACCGGACACTCTACAGTACATGTCCGGTGCGCCACCGGACATCCAGGCGGGCCCAGCAGTCAGAGCTCCAACGGTCGAACCCTAACGGCCGGGTGATGTGGTTGGCGCACCGGACACTGTCCGGTGTGCACCGGACTGTCCGGTGCACCATGCGACAGACAGCCTCCACCAAACGGCTAGTTTGGTGGTTGGGGCTATAAATACCCCCAACCACCCCACATTCAAGTCATCCAAGTTTTCCACCTTCCAACCACTTGCAAGAGCTAGGCATTCAATTCTAGACACACTCAAGTGATCAAATCCTCTCCAACTCCACACAAAGCTTTAGTGACTAGCGAGAGAAATTTGATGTGTTCTTTTGAGCTCTTGCGCTTGGATTGCTTCTTTCTTTCTCATTTGTTCTTGTGATCAAAACTCAATTGTAACCGAGGCAAGAGACACCAATTGTGTGGTGGTCCTTGCGGGGAAGTTTTGTTCCCTGTTTTGATTTGAGAAGAGAAGCTCACTCGATCCGAGGGACCGTTTGAGAGAGGGAAAGGGTTGAAAAAGACCCGGCCTTTGTGGCCTCCTCAACGGGGAGTAGGTTTGCGAGAACCGAACCTCGGTAAAACAAATCCACGTGTCTCACTCTTCACTCACTCGCGATTTGTTTTTACGCCCTCCCTCGGACTCGTTTATATTTCTAACGCTAATTGGCTTGTAGTTGTGTTTAAGTTGTTAAATATCAGTTCCGCCCTATTCACCCCCCTCTAGGCGACTTTCAGGGCCGTTGATGATAGGATGGACAGATCTGATGAGAAGGAAGGTAGCTTTTGGTTGTGGGCCGTTGGATCGTAGACGCGTGACCGGGATTAGATCTAGATGATGGGGTGCGTTTGGCCCTAGATTGGGGATCCTGCGGCTATTGGCGCATACCGGTTCAAAGGGGACGCAGATGCAATCTGTACCGTCCGTGGATGATCGGATGAATAGAAACAACCAATACCCTTTCGGCGAGGGACTTTTTCTTATGAGCCCCTGAACTCCATAGAAATTAACCCGCCATCCTAAGTGACTGAGTGCTGGGTCTCTGGTTTCTTGCGCTGGGGACCCTGCTCTTTCTAGGATTTGAGGCCCAGTCCCGAGATCAGATAAAACAGGGAAACTAATTTAAAAATAGATTTTTAGTACAAATTTAATTGCAGAAACTTGTTTAAATTGTAGAAAATTCATATGAACTCCAATTTGGTCCGTTCCAGTTCCTAAATTTTTGTAATATTATTATTTATCCATTAGTGTCACTGTTTTGACATGAAAGACAAATTAAAATTTATCTATCACTTAATCTTGTATTAAATACATAAAACCTTGGAAAATGCATAACTTAAAATCTATAACTCCAAATTTAACGATTCCAGTTCCTGTGATCTCATTTTAATGTCTAGATTATTACTGTGTATTTTATTCACATGTTTGGTGTAATGTTAATTTTTGCTATACTATGTATGTATTGTGTTGATGCGAGTAGACGAGCAAGCTGCAGAGGATTCTGAGGTTTAGCTGGTTGAGACTGCTGAGCAGGAGCTCGTGGAAGGCAAGTTGTGCCCTTGATCACTTCCTTTTACCCATTCATGTTCTTATTATTCATAATGATCTACATATGTTAATTTTGATGGGACCCAATAGAATACCCTAGATTTTGACTATCTTTATACCTTGTTTCACCACTGGTTTTACTACTAAAGTTTTGGGTAGTTCATGCTATTGCTTTATGTGGATTTGGGTATAGAGATATTCATCACTCATTGTTATACTTTTTATTATCTGTTTATTCTTTACTATTCATGATAAGATCATTATGTTAATGGGAACATGGAGAACCACCCGGGAAAACAGTGCTACCACAAGGGTTCAATGGGACGCCCTTGGCTGATTAACTAGGAAAGCTAGTGGATGGCTACCTTACCCGAAAGGGGCAAGGGCAGTAGGGGAGTGGTTAGTGTAGGGAGGTCCTTGGGTTGATTTTGTTGCGATGGCAGTCAGGCGAGGGATTCCTGCACTGGAGCTTCCTATAAATTGTAGCGGGTAGTCTGAAGCTAGTGGAACTTTGTAAAGGCCTCGTAGTGGTACCCTGCCTCGCTTCCTTGGTAGAGGTGTATGGGGTCTGATCAACTCCGTGGCAAATGGGTAACACGACTTGTGGGTAAAGATGCGCAACCTCTGCAGAGTGTAAAACTGGTATACTAGCCGTGCTCACGGTCATGAGCGGCTCGGACACTCACATGATTAATTTATGGAACTTAAACTCAATTTGTCATTTCATTGCATCTGGGATTATTTTATTATTACTTTTACTTATTATTACTATGGTTTGATATTTACTTACACTTAGTAACTGCTAATAAAATTTTGACCAACTTCTAAAAGCAATGCTCACCTGCGACCTTTATTTCATTGATCAGCCTTACACTTCATGAACTCCCACCTTTGGTGAGTTCATGCCACATTATTCCCCATAACTTGTTGAGCGATGAACATGTGAGAGCTCACTCTTGCTGTCTCACACCCCCCCACAGGAGAAGAACAGGTGGTCGAAGAGGAGTCGCCTAATACTGAGGCTTTCGACTTGATCTAGGTGGCGTCTCCCAGTCAGCTTTCTGGCGCCAAGGATAGATTTTAGTTCCTGCTATATTCGTCTTTTATTTCGTAAGACTTCCGCTATGTAATAAGTACTCTGATTTTATTGTGACATTTATCTCTATACACTCTATTATTATATATGTTGTCTTCTTTGGCGCATGTATGAGATGCACCCGGCTTGTTCCTTAAAGCCCGGGTGTGACAGAAGTGGTATCAGAGGAAATGTTGACTGTAGGACGAAACCTAGATAGAAATGGACAAAACCCTTACCTACTTACCTTACTCTGATTCTTTCTATACTTATCTTGATCCTGTCTCACCTTCTACTGTTCTACTCTGATCATTCTTACCTTCTCTATTCTAAGACAAGACGGATTTCACCTCTTGGAATCCCTACCCCTATGACATTTTTAAGAGATAGGAGGCCTAATACCAAACCAAAACTATTTTCTATATTTAAAAAAATGTTGTTTGATTGTTCTGCTGATAAATGTCTGATTTGCTTCTTTGATTGATTGAAATATTATATATAGACATCTTAGCATGTGCCACCATAAGGTAATGAATTAGCTATGGTAGGTAAAATATTAATCTGCTTAGCTATTAAATCCCCCAAAGTAACACGATTCGTAATTACTGTCTTGTCTACTATTCTCTTACATTATGTATCTAACTCAGATGGTCAATACCAGGCGGGGTGGTGGAATTGATTTGCCTCCTAATCGACACACTCGGTGGATATATAGACAACCCCAGCCACAACCAGCATAGATGAATCCTCCTAATCCTCCACCAGACGGAGTTGACCCACTGATTGCAGCTCAGATGAGGATGATGCAGCAAATGGCAGACACTATGGCTGATATGCGTGCCCAGATGCAGCAAGAACGCCAGGAGATGCGTCAGGAAAGAGAAGAGATACGTCAAGAGTTGCGCCAGGAGAGAGAAGAGATACGCCAGGAGAGGAGGGCGCAACAGCAGCTGCAGCAGCAATTTCAACAACAACAGCAACAGTAGCAACAGTAACAAGTGCCATTGACCCCCCCCACCACCACCAGTTCCACCTCGTGATAAGCACCGGGAGTTTATGAGTCATAAGCCTCCGACCTTCGCCAGTTCGCCAGATCCACTTGATGCAGATGATTGGTTGAAGTCAATTGAGAAGATGCTCAACATCGCCCAATGCTCAGACCGGGAGAAGGTTCTTTATGCTTCTGGTCGTCTGACAGGTCCTGCTGCTGACTGGTGGGATTCTTATACTGTTGCCCATGATGCTGCTGACACTATTACTTGGGCAGAATTCAGTACACAGTTCAGAAATTACCACATTCCAGCGGGTTTGATGAAGATCAAGAAGAAGGAGTTTCTATCATTGAAGCAAGGCAACATGTCTGTCAGCAAGTACAGAGATAAATTCATTCAGCTATCAAGATATGCTCCAGATGAAGTTGCTGAGGATGAAAGGAAGCGAGAGCATTTTATTGAAGGACTTAATGGACCCCTACAGTATGCACTGGTGGCACACACATTTCCATCATTTCAGAGGCTGCTGGATAAGTCTCTTGCTATTGAACACAAGCGTGTTCAACTGGGTGATTTGAAGAGGAAGGCTATCTCACAGGGACAGGGTAGCAGCAGTGTTCGTCCCCGCTACGTTTTGCCACAGGGTACACCGACTCGACCAGGAGGACCACGCCTAGCTCAGTATGCTCCACAGGGGTCTCCACGGACACCTCCTACTCGTCAGGCTGCTCCCACTGGCACCCCGACGAGGTTTGCAGGACAGAAGACCGGCCCTACATGCTTCAAGTGTAGTCAGATTGGGCACTATGCTAATGCTGGTCCGATGGGAAAATCTGGTACACCAGCTAAGAACAAGCAACAGACTCCTGGCAAGGGATATTCTATAGCCACGGTGAATCAAGTCAGCGTTGATGCTACTCCTGATGGTGCGGACATCGTACTTGGTATGTTTTATGTTAATGCAATTCCTGCAACCATATTGTTTGATTCTGGTGCTACACATCCTTTCATGTCTGCTCGTTATGCCAACACAAATGAGATACCACTGCTAAACATGTGAAAACCAATGATAGTAATCACACCTAAAGGGCCTATTGAGGCAAATCAAATGACATGTAGATTAACATTAACCATTATGGGAAGAGAATTTGGAGCTACTGCTATAATATTAGAGGCCAGCAGTATAGATCTGATCCTTGGTATGTCCTGGTTAAGGAAGGCAAAGGCCATTATAGCATGTGGTAGAGGTACTATAGAACTCACTAGCCCTTAAGGAGAAACATTTCAAGTTAATATTGCAGTAACCACCTCATCCAAGCGTGCAATGTTCTTTATACCTGAGGAGTTTGTTGGTGACAACATTCGTGTGGTTAGAGATTTTCCGGATGTCTTTCCAGAGGAGCTACCAGGGATGCCACCTGATAGAGAAGTTGAGTTTGTTATTGATCTCTTACCTGGGACTGCCCCTATTTCTAAACGACCTTACAGGATGTCTGTAGAAGAGTTAAAGGAGCTGAAGAAGCACTTGATAGAATTACAAGAGGCTAGTTACATTCGTCCGAGTTCCTCACCTTGGGGAGCATCGGTTCTATTTGTACAGAAGAAGGATGGATCCCAGAGGATGTATGTGGACTATAGATCACTTAATGATGTCACTGTGAAGAACAAGTATCCGTTACCCCGTATAGAGGATTTGTTTGATCAGATGAGAGGAGCTAGGGTATTCTCGAAGATTGATCTCTGATCGGGATACCATAAATGAAGATTAGACCATCGGATATTCCTAAGACGGCTTTCTCAACCCGATATGGATTATATGAGTTCACTGTTATGTCATTCGGATTGACCAATGCACCAGCTTATTTCATGAATTTGATGAATAAGGTGTTTATGGAGTATTTGGACAGATTCGTCATGGTGTTCATCGACGATATTCTTATCTATTCTAGGAGTGAAAGTGATCATGAAGAACATCTAAGGTTGGTGCTACAGAAGCTACGAGATAATCAACTCTACGCCAAGTTCAGTAAGTGCGAGTTTTGGATTGACAAGGTTCCATTCCTTGGACATATTATTTCTAATGGAGGAATAGCAGTGGATCCTGCTAAGGTCAAGGAGATAATGGAGTGGAGAGTACCCACTACAGTTACCGAGATTCGGAGTTTCTTAGGGCTTGCAGGATATTATCGGCGATTTATTGAAGGATTCTCTAAGATTGTCAAGCCTATGACCTCGCTTCTGGAGAAGGGCAGAGAATTTAAGTGGGATGATAAATGTCAAGACAGCTTTGATCAATTAAAGAAGAGGTTGATGTCTCCTCCAGTGTTGGTTATGCCAGATCTACAGAAGGGATTTGACATTTATTGTGATGCATGTGGACAAGGATTGGGATGCGTGCTCATGCAAGAAGGACATGTGATCGCCTATGCGTCTCGTCAGTTGCGGAAGCATGAATTGAACTACCCCACTCATGACTTGGAGCTGGCAGCCATTGTGTATGCTCTCAAGATTTGGAGACATTATATTATGGGAACTAAGTGCCAAGTATACACGGATCTTAAGAGTTTGAAGTATATATTCACTCAGAAGGATCTCAACCTTAGACAACATCGTTGGTTGGAGCTCATCAAGGATTATGATTTGGAGATTCACTATCACCCGGGCAAGGCGAATTTGGTTGCAGATGCCTTGAGTCGGAAGGAGCATGTTCACTCCGCTTTTGTTGTCCAGCTACCCGATGAATTAGCAAAAGATTTTGAGAGGCTCAATCTGGGAATTGTTACACACACTGAAGGAGTCACCATTGAATTGGAACCTACCTTGGAGCAAGAAATTCGTAAAGGTCAAGTGGGTGATGCTAAAATTCAAGAGATTAAGGATCTGATTACGGAAGGTCGAGTTCCAGAATTCACGGAGGATGAGCAAGGTACTATATGGTTCAAAGATCGGATATGTGTTCCAGAGATTGATAGTCTTCGTGAGACTATATTGAAGGAAGCCCATGATTCTGATTACTCTATCCACCCTAGTAGCACTAAGATGTATCAGGATTTGAAGCAAAAGTATTGGTGGTATGGACTGAAAAGAGATGTTGCTGCACATGTGGCTAAGTGTGATGTGTGTCAAAGAGTCAAGGCCGAACATCAAAGACCCGCTGGACTATTGCACCCGCTTAAGATTCTCGAGTGGAAATGGGAAGAAATTGGTATGGATTTCATTGTTAGATTACCCCGCACTCCAGCAGGATATGACTCTATTTGGGTGATTGTGGACAGATTGACAAAAGTGGCTCATTTCATACCTGTGAGGACTAATTACACGGGAGCCAAGCTAGCAGAATTGTATATGACTCGGATAGTTTGTTTACATGGAGTGCCTAAGAAGATCGTGTCGGATCGAGGTTCACAGTTTACTTCTCGGTTTTGGAAGAAGTTGCATGAGAGCTTGGATACAAAGTTGAATTTTAGCTCAGCCTACCATCCTCAGACTGATGGACAGACAGAGAGGACTAACCAAGTATTGGAGGATATGTTAAGAGCTTGTGCTCTTAAACATGGTTGAAGTTGGGATAAGAGCTTACCATATGCAGAGTTCTCTTATAATAATAGCTACCAGGCCAGTTTGAAGATGTCACCGTTTGAGGCTCTATATGGCAGAAAATGCAGGACTCCTCTGTATTGGGATCAGACTAGAGAAAGACAGTTCTTTGGGCCTAAGCTTATTCAAGAGGCAGAAGAACAAGTTCGAATGATAAGGGAGAATTTGAGAATTGCACAATCAAGGCAAAAGAGCTATGCTGATAATAGGAGAAGACTACTAGAGTTTAAGCAGGGTGATCATGTGTATCTGAAGGTGTCACCGATCCGGGGTATGAGGAGATTTAAAGTTAAAGGAAAGTTGTCCCCTTGCTTCATTGGACCTTTCTTGATCTTAAAGCGAGTGGGAGAAGTTGCATATCAACTGGAGTTACCCGATCATCTGTCAGATGTACATGATGTATTCCATGTGTCCCAGCTAAAGAAGTGCCTCAGGGTACCTGAGGAGCAGCTACCAATGGAGGACCTTAGTGTTCAAGATGACCTGACTTATGCGGAATACCCTATCAAGATTCTGGACACTTTGACTCGAGTTACAAGAAATAAGGTGATTAAGATGTGCAAGGTACAATGGAGTCACCACGGAGAAGATGAAGCTACTTGGGAGAGAGAAGAAGAGCTTCGCATAGATTTTCCCCATCTTTTCCATAGTCCTTCCTAAATCTCGAGGACGAGATTATTTTTAAGGGGGTAGAATTTGTAATACTAAAAATTGTATAAAGGGATTATATAGTGATTTCCTTATTATATGTGCCTCGTTTGCATCATAAAAAGAGCATACATAAAATTTAGAGATGAACTAAAACAAAGGATAAAAAAATATGCATCATGTTGGAGTTATATGTTTGTGCATTGAGTGAAATAATAAGGTAATAATAATAAGATAATAATTCTTAGAAGTGGAATTAAACCCTAAATTTAAAATTAGGGTTTTTGAAAATGAGAAGAAGAGAAATGATATAAAAAAATAATAATATAATTATATTTCCGAAGTTGGTATTCTAAATTCCACAACATGAATTGAGAATAAATTAAGCACAAGTTTGAATTCAAATTCGAAATTCAAATTGAATTTGGGAATAGAGGAAGGGAAATAGAGAATAAAAAGGAAAAGAATAAAAGGCTATTTGGGCCTCAGACCTCCATTTCGGCCCACCAAGGAATTGACCCCGCGCAGCCCAATCCTGTTGCTGCCACTGCACCGTTGGACCCACGCGCCAATCGCACTAAATCCAGTTGTGCGCCTGCTAGTTCACCGACTGATGGGTCCGCTTTGGCAGGATGGATCTTCTTCTTCCCCAACCGAAGCAGCGACCGCGGCGGTAGGAAATCTCAACAAACCGAGCGATTCTCTCGCTTCTAGCCGGACTCGGCCTCCAGGGTATAAAGCGCTAAGCCGTGGCCTCTCTCACACCCCTATTTGCCAGACCAGAGAAATCGTGTGGCAACTCATGCTTAAACCCCATCGCCACCGCGGTGAAGTAAGCTCAAGCCGCCACGCGCCATTCGTCGCTCTCTATCGACTTGTCCTCCAGTGTGGGTTCGAGTCCATCTCTAGGGTCCCTTGAATCTGGCGCAAAGCTCGCCCAGGCTTGTCCTCATCTCAGGAGCACCCAAGTACTCGCCGTGGCTCACGATCCGTCGTCGCGCCACCATTGCCCGTGGCCAGACCTGCTGTCGCCGTGAACCAAGGTGAAAAGCCCCTGTTATCACTCGTGTGGATCTTCTCTTCATATTTCCCGCGTTATATTAGAAGTTGTGGGTCTGTGGCCGGGGGGGAATTGTGCGCCGGCGATGGTGCGGCCACCGTCGGGGCATAGGTGGCTGATTCACGGCCAACAGTAAGAAGACGAGTCGTGGTCCGTTGATGATAGGATGGACAGATCTGATGAGAAGGAAGGCAGCTTTTGCTTGTGGGTCGTTGGATCGTAGACGCGTGACCGGGATTAGATCTAGATGATGGGGTGCGTCTGGCCCTAGATTGGGGATCCTACGGCTATTGGCGCATACCGGTTCAAAGGGGACGCAGATGCAATCTGGACCGTCCGTGGATGATTGGATGAATAGAAACAACCAATACCCTTTCGGCCAGGGACTTTTTCTTATGAGCCCCTGAACTCCATAGAAATTAACCCGCCATCCTAAGTGACTGTGCGCTGGGTCTCTGGTTTCTTGCGCCGGGGACCCTGCTCTTTCTAGGATTTGAGGCCCAGTCCCAAGATCAGATAAAACAGGGAAACTAATTTAAAATAGATTTTTAGTACAAATTTAATTGCAGAAACTTGTTTAAATTGTAGAAAATTCATATGAACTCCAATTTGGTCCGTTCCAGTTCCTAAATTTTTGTAATATTATTATCTATCCATTAGTGTCACTGTTTTGACATGAAAGACACATTAAAATTTATCTATCACTTAATCTTGTATTAAATACATAAAACCTTGGAAAATGCATAAATTAAAATCTATAACTCCAAATTTAATGATTCCAGTTCCTGTGATCACATTTTAATGTCTAGATTATTACTGTGTATTTTATTCACATGTTTGGTGTAATGTTAATTTTTGCTATACTATGTATGTATTGTGTTGATGCGAGTAGACGAGCAAGATGCAGAGGATTCTGAGGTTCAGCTAGTTGAGACTGCTGAGCAGGAGCTCGTGGAAGGCAAGTTATGCCCTTGATCACTTCCTTTTACCCATTCATGTTCTTATTATTCATAATGATCTGCATAGGTTAATTTTGATGGGACCCAATAGGATACCCTAGATTTTGACTATCTTTATACCTTGTTTCACCACTGGTTTTACTACTAAAGTTTTAGGTAGTTCATGCTATTGCTTTATGTGGATTTGGGTATAGAGATATTCATCACTCATTGTTATACTTTTTATTATCTATTTATTCTTTACTATTCATGATAAGATCATTATGTTAATGGGAACATGGAGAACCACCCGGGAAAACAGTGCTACCACAAGGGTTTAATGGGACGCCCTTGGTTGATTAACTAGGAAAGCTAGTGGATGGCTACCTTACCCGAAAGGGGCAAGGGCAGTAGGGGAGTGGTCAGTGTAGGGAGGTCCTTGGGTTGATTTTGCTACGATGGCGGTCAGGCGAGGGATTCCTGCACTGGAGCTTCCTATAAACTGTAGCGGGTAGTCTGAAGCTAGTGGAACTTTGTAAAGGCCTCGTAGTGGTACCCTGCCTCGCTTCCTTGGTAGAGGTGTATGGGGTCTGATCAACTCCGTGGCAAATGGGTAACACGACTTGTGGGTAAAGATGTGTAACCTCTGCAGAGTGTAAAACTGGTATACTAGCCGTGCTCACGGTCATGAGCGGCTCAGACACTCACATGATTAATTTATGGAACTTAAACTCAATTTGTCATTTCATTGCATCTGGGATTATTTTATTATTACTTTTACTTATTATTACTATGGTTTGGTATTTACTTACACTTAGTAACTGCTAATAAAATTTTGACCAACTTCTAAAAGCAATGCTTAGCTGCGACCTTTATTTCATTGATCAGCCTTACACTTCATGAACTCCCACCTTTGGTGAGTTCATGCCACATTAATCCCCACAACTTGTTGAGCGATGAACATGTGTGAGCTCACTCTTGCTGTCTCACATCCCCTCACAAAAGAAGAACAGGTGGTCAAAGAGGAGCCGCCTAATACTGAGGCTTTCGACTTGATCTAGGTGGCGTCTCCCAGTCAGCTTTCTGGCGCCAAGGATAGATTTTAGTTCCTGCTATATTCGTCTTTTATTTCGTAAGACTTTCGCTATGTAATAAGTACTATGATTTTATTGTGACATTTATCTCTATACACTCTGTTATTATATATGTTGTCTTCTTTGGCGCATGTATGAGATGCACCCGGCTTTGTTCCTTAAAGCCCGGGTGTGATAGAGGGTGAGGGAGAGGACGACACAGACTGTGGCGAACTTGACAGCAGGACTGAAGGTCTCATCATAGTCCACTCCGGAGCATTGGATGAAGCCCCGAAGGACCCAGCGGGTCTTGTAGCGGTCGAGGGAGCCATCCGAAGTCAACTTGTGGCGAAAGCGCCACTTGCCGGTGACCACATTGGTGTCGGGTGGACGAGGCACCAGGTCCCACGTGTGGTTGGCCATCAGGGCCGCGTACTCCTCCTCCATGGCCCGACGCTAGTGAGGGTCGGCGAGGGCGGTGAGAACGGAGGAGGGGACTGGCGAGGCGTTCGATGGAGTAGTGGTCGTATCCACGTCCAGGATCAGTCTGTCGACAGTCCGAAGTGAGAGCACCTAGAGGGGGTGAATAGGTGATCCTGTAAAATTCAACACTTAATAGCTGTTGGGGACTTGTTCTCAAATGCTTCGGATTAAGAACAAGGCAACATAAAAAGTGTTAAACGTTAAGGCCCTTCGTCCTATCAAACATTATTCCCCTTCGGGAATAATGAGTTCCGGACGAAGGTCACAAGAGACATACCTTCGTAAATTCAACAAGTAATAACGAAGGACTCATATAAAACATGGAATGTAGATCATAGAATCATTTCTATTTTATTA
The DNA here is from genome assembly GCA_029449295.1 of Zea luxurians. Classification (NCBI taxonomy): domain Eukaryota; kingdom Viridiplantae; phylum Streptophyta; class Magnoliopsida; order Poales; family Poaceae; genus Zea; species Zea luxurians. The sequence continues at coordinate 39,484,077 of JAOPSE010000021.1, forward strand.
ACACAAAGAAATAGAAATGATTACAAATTACAAATGTACCTTCGGTCCTGAGAGAAGGTAAAAAGTACAAGCGTGACGCAAATGCCAATGCCAAGTCAGCGTGAACAGTACGGGAGTACTGTTCATCTATTTATAGGCGCGGGACGCAGCCCACGTAAAATTACATCCATGTCCATTACATTTGTTAATGGCTTATGGAAATTTGTCAAGGCCCACGCAGTCTTTTCATCTTTAAGTCAGTTCCCCCCTCTGCTGTCGCGACGAAGCTTCCCTGCGCACAGCTTCGGCTGCGCTCGTCCTTCGTCTAGTTCAGGCTTCGTCCTGGCCGTGCTTCATATTCATAGTTCTGAGTCCAAAAATACCTGTTCACATAATCCACTTGGAAAACATTGTCAAATCATGTTTTTGAGGACCTTCGGAGGACGAAGGCCCCCAACAGTAGCCCCTCGCAATATTAATTTGTTAATAATAAATTCAGATTGCGATATGGACGAAGGCCTTGAGCCGAAGGTCCGAAAAAACACCTTCCCTTTGCTAGAATAGCAACATTCACTGACAGGCGGGGCCTTTAAATTTTTAACGCCCTGGGCGTATAAATAAGATCGCAGCGCAAACTCATTTGGTACGCACACTTGCCTTTTGCTTCGGCCCACTAAAATTTTTAGCTCTTGTGCACTAAGATTTACTGGTCTTTTTGATTTTGGAGCTCCGACCACGGGAACAATTTTTTAGCGTTTCCGAAGATGTCTGAAGGCAAGAAGATCCCTGCTGAGACGAAGCTGAGTCTCGAGGAGGAGAAGAATCTGGGGTTCCTGATAGCGATGGCAGAGACGAATACAGAGAAAATCACCAAAGAGATTCTCGAAGGTTTGTCCGAAGACACTGGTGACAGCGACAGCTATGATGTAGAGAGTGGTGAGGAAGAGGCCGAAGATCGTCCATGGCGGCCAAGTCACACGGTTTTCGGGAAGACCACCATCAAGCAGAGTCATATTGATAATATGAGGGGGCGGTATTTTCGAGATATATCTATTGTGAGGGCTGACGCTGGAGAAAAGACCTCTCCCACCCCGGAAGAAGATGAAGTTGTAGTCTTCCGAAGCTTTCTCAAGGCTGGGCTTCGATTCCCCCTGAGCAACTTTATTGTTGAGGTACTGAAAACATTCCAAGTCTACCTTCATCAACTTACTCCCGAAGCTATCCTAAGAATGGGGATTTTTGTCTGGGCTGCGAGAAGCCAAGGTTTGGAACCAAACGCTAAAAGCTTCTGCAACATTCATGAATTGTTGTACGAGACGAAACCCTGGGGAAAAGAGCAATATCACAACAATTTTGGGTGCTACAGCTTCGGCGCCCGCTCCGGGTCAAGCTGCCCTGTGCCGACCTTTCGGAAGAGGTGGCCCGGAGCCTGGATGACTGAATGGTTTTATGTGAAAAATGACCTAACAGCGCAAGATAATGTCAAAAGTATTATTATGTGCCCCATCTGGCAACGCTTCGGACTACGAAGGCCGAAGGTTGAAATGGACGAAGCAGCCGAGGAGTGCCAAAGAGCCTTCGGTGTGGTCTGCTCTTTCATTGGGACAAGGGACTTGGTCCAAGAGCACATTGCCTTTAGGGTATGGCCACTTACAGAAAAATGGGAAATGCCGAAGGAAACTATTAAAGAGTCCGACGAAGGCGGACTAGTTAGACTGAAATTCACGTTCAAATATGCAGATAAATTTGTTGAACCTGATGATGACTGGCTGAAGAGCATTGAAACTTTAAGTGATGAACTACTTGGGGCATATTCGAAGGCCGAAAATACTGCGCTATCAGCAGCCTTCGGAGGCCGAAAAAAGAAGAGACTCAACCGCGGGTTCTTCTACCCCGATTATCGTTATCCCATTCGAGGGCAGAAGAGGAAAAACACAACCTCTGCAAAAGAAGAAGCTGCAGCTGCTCCTAGCGAGCCAGAACCGAAAGGAAAAAGGTTGAAGGTCCTCACACACCGGCCACGCCACATTGAACCAGCTTCGGTGCCTGAGTTCACCGGAGAAACTTCTTCGGCCGCCGAAGCTGAACAGCCAACCTTGCTGCCAGAAATTGCAGAGATGGCCGCAGCGCCATCCACAGAAAAAATGGAAGAAGCAAAAAATCCGACTAAGGAAAAAGCATCAGAAGTTTTGAGTCCTGTAGCAAATGTCGAAACAGCAAAAATCCAAAAGGGTCCAACGGTGACCCCAAAAAGGAAAAGAATGGTAAACGTACTGGATGTCTTGGAGACAATTAAGTCTTCAAGCACAACTCCAAAAAAGAGTGTTGAAGTTGCTGAAGCTTCTACTGAAGCTTCGACGCAACAGGCTGAAGCTGAAGCTGGGCCTTCGGAGCCCTTGAAGGAGCAAACTTTGGAAGCCGAAGCAATAAAAATACCAGAACCAATTTTAGTTGAAGAAACTAGCACTGCCATCCCCGAAGCGCCTGCCAGCATATGTGATTACATCATTCGACATGCTTCGGGGAAAAAATTATCTGAAGAAGAAACTCATGAAGCTAACCATTATGCGAGGGAGCTAAAATATCCGAAGGGGGCAGTGATATTCAATGGGACAAACGAAGATGATTTCCTGTACTGCCTCCCAGACAATAAAGAATTATCCGTCTGCCGAGAGATGGCCAGGAGTATTGGTTTCCCGAAGCTTGAATCTGGATTAAGCGCCATGACGAAAGAAGATCTCGCAGACAGTCTTGCGTACAACAGCCTGAAGGTATGGGAATTAAACGCTTGAAAACCCCCCCTTTTTTTTTCTTTTCTTTTAACTCATTTCTTTTGTCTTATACGGATTCTTTTTTCGTATAGGGCCTGATCCTAAGCAACGCACTAAGAGCCCAAAAGAGCGCTGAAGATGAAAGCTATGAAATTGCGTTTAGTAATTTACGCTCCGAAGTTATCAAACTGAGAAACGAAGCTTTGGAAAAAGATAAAATTCTGCTTACACTGGTAGATAAAGTGAAGAAAGACGAAGTTGCTTCAAAGGCCCAGGCCGAAGCTCAAAAACGCGAGATTAAAGATCTTCAGAAACAGCTGACTAGAGCTAAAGAGGAGCGCGTGCTTGAGGAAACAAAACGAGAACTCAGTGATCATATGGTCAACAAATTGGAGTTAAGAGTTAAAGAGCTTCGTGCATCTCAGGGAAAATGTTATGTTAAATCTATAGAGTGCGTGAATAAAATTAAGACCAGCTTCGCCAGCGTGGGTGCCTTTTCCAGCGAAGAGAATTTCTCTCGAGGCAATCCCGAAGGTCCATTGGAATGGATTAGTCACGAAGCAGAAGCCTTCGAGGAGATCCTGAGCAGTCGCGGTGATATCTGCGCTTTTTTGGGCGCCAGAGGAATTGCTTCTGTCTTAGAGAAAAAAGGTTGCGAGCATGTAAAATTTCTAGCTCAGTCCGAAGCTACCTTATCTTGCGAAGACATCAAGGACCCCTCGGCCGAAGCAAGCGTGGTTGGTGGCAAATTTTTTACTGATATCTGGAACGACGGCGGCCGAGGAATGGCACAAGAAATTATCCAAAGGAGCGAAAGAGGCATCCACGATGCTAGGAAAGTGGCAGAAGCTGCCAAAAAAAGTACGGAGCCCGAAAGGCAATTAGGTATTAATTAGTCGTTCTTATTATGTTGTAATTTTTGTTTCAAACTCTGCTCACAGTTTGTAATAATAATGAAGAAATGTTCTTTTGCCTCAGAAGCTGCTGAATCGACTGTCGATCCCCACACAAAAGGGGATGATGAGATTAAACAAATGGCCGAAGCTATCATGGACAAAGTTGTTGATCAACTTTTAAATGAAGTCGCCGAAGCAGTATTAAGAGAAGACTAGATGCTATTTAGAAAAACAGTTAAATTGTGATCTATGTAACATTTGTACATTTGAATGTAATATACAAGTTTCTTTCCATTATTCAATTCTTTACGATGCATGAAACTGTACATACATACCATTTTTGAGCCTTCGGCGAAAAAACACCTTCCCTTCTTTTCATGCTTCGTGAAGAAAACATTCTTCGTTAAAACTGTTCTGATAAGACACATCCATGCTTCGTGAAAGCACTCTCCGAAGCTAAACAATTTTGATATTGCTCTGATGAAGCTCATCCATGTTTCGTAAAAACAGCCTCCGAAGCTATTTTCCGAAGATCATCATTATATTCCCTCGTGACTTTGCACGATTTGCACTTTCTCAAATCATTCTTTCGAAGGTTAATACTGTGTGCCCTTCTTTTGCCGTATGCAACATGATGTATGATGCTTATGCTATGCGAAATGATGTGATGATGTTATGTTATGCAAATGACGTCTGTTCCGAAGATACACACAAAACACATTCGTAAGCTCTGCATTCCCTTAGGAACGTCTTTGGAGCTTCTTCGTCTTTTACTTAGACGATCTCAGCGTTGACTTTTCGCTGTAAGCCTCCCTTAGGAGCTTCTTCGCCCTTTACTTAGGCGGTATCAGCGTTGACTTTTCGCTGTAAGCCTCCCTTAGGAGCTTCTTCGCCCTTTACTTAGGCGGTATCAGCGTTGACTTTTCGCTGTAGGCTCTGCATTCCTTTAGGAACGACTTCTGAGCAGAAAACTTACACTGTGCTCCCTTTGGAACGGCTTTTTGTGACTTCACAAACTTACTCTGCGTTCCTTAGAACGACTTTCTGTTACTCCGAAGGATTTTTAATTCGAAGGTCCTCCTTGGTAACGGAAAAAATTTTAAACTTCAGCAACTTAAGCTTGTGGAGCAAATAGATCTTGCTCGTGGAAAACAACGAAATTATTACATGAAAACTATCAATGTTTTTTTGCTTCACAGAAAATAAAACTGAATAGGAAAGACTGCTATCAAAGGTAGGATATGTGTCAATAAATGTGCTTCGACTCTGGCACAGTGCTGTTGACTGTGCGAGCTTCGGACTGCTCTCTGAAGTCCCTCTGATGTGGAGCGTATTGACTCCCTTCTGGCTGTTGACCTTGCTGCAATGGAGGTGGGGGCGGAAGCTGTTGCCAGGAAGCTTGAGGTTGACTTGCCGAAGCTACAGAAGCTGCAGGGTGGTTGTCTATGTATTGTGGGATATAAGGCGGATGATACGAAGCAGTATGCATGACCTGCTTCGGCTGAGCTTGTTGAGATGCAGCTTCGGCAATTTCCTTTTGCTTCTGGATTGTAATATGGCACGACCTAGTGGTATGGCCCTTGCCTTCTCCACAGAACAAGCAAAACAGTCTCCTTGGCTGATCTCCGAATCTTCCGCCGAAGCCCCTGGCGCCTCTGCCTCTTGGAGCTGGTGGCCGGAAGGAAGTTTGTTGTTGCCCCGAAGCCTGTGAGGAGCATTGCGGTCTGTTCTGACTCCCCTTATCATCATTCTGAGTGTTGTGGATGGAACGGACATGTCTCGGGTAGTATCTTCCTCCGAAGCCCCTGGTCATTTCAGAAAATCTGAAGGCCTCCTCCCTTCTTTGACGAAAGTCATTGTCAGCACGAATGTACTCATCCATCTTTTGGAGCAATTTCTCCAAGGTCTGAGGAGGCTTTCTAGCAAAGTATTGAGCTGCAGGCCCAGGACGAAGCCCCTTGATCATGGCTTCGATAACAATTTCATTGGGCACCGTTGGTGCCTGCGCCCTCAATCGTAAAAACCTTCGGACATACGCCTGAAGGTACTCTTCGTGATCCTGAATACACTGGAACAGGGCTTGAGCTGTGACCGGCTTCGTCTGAAATCCTTGAAAGCTGGTCAGTAACATATCCTTCAGCTTCTGCCATGAGGTTATTGTTCCTGGCCGAAGGGAGGAATACCAGGTCTGAGCAACATTCCTGACGGCCATGACGAAAGACTTCGCCATGACTGCAGCATTGCCCCCGTACGAAGACACTGTTGCTTCGTAGCTCATCAAGAATTGCTTCGGGTCGGAGTGACCATCAAACATGGGAAGCTGGGGTGGCTTATAAGATGGAGGCCAAGGTGTAGCCTGCAGCTCAGCAGACAGAGGAGAAGCATCATCAAAAACAAAATTTCCCTGATGGAAATTATCATACCAGTCATCTTCGTTGACGAAGCCCTCCTGATGAAGGTCTTTCTGATGAGGCCTTCTGTTCTGCTCATCGTGAGTAAGATGGCGAACTTCCTCAGAGGCTTCGTCTATCTACCTTTGCAACTCAGCTAGGCGGGCCATCTTCTCCTTCTTCCTTTGTACTTGTTGGTGTAGCATCTCCATATCCCTGATTTCTTGGTCTAGCTCTTCTTCCTGAAGTGTCAGGCTGACGGCCTTTCTCTTCTGGCTTCGGGCTTCCCAAAGAGAGACGGTCTCCTGGTTGTGGTCCAGCGGTTGTAGTGCTGCAGCCCCAGCCGCTGAAGCTTTCTTTGGCGCCATAGCGAAGGTCTATAGCTTCCGAAGGTGTTCACAAAACTCGAAGTGGAAGTAGGTTCACCGGAGGTGGGCGCCAATGTTGGGGACTTGTTCTCAAATGCTTCGGATTAAGAACAAGGCAACATAAAAAGTGTTAAACGTTAAGGCCCTTCGTCCTATCAAACATTATTCCCCTTCGGGAATAATGAGTTCCGGACGAAGGTCACAAGAGACATACCTTCGTAAATTCAACAAGTAATAACGAAGGACTCATATAAAACATGGAATGTAGATCATAGAATCATTTCTATTTTATTAACACAAAGAAATAGAAATGATTACAAATTACAAATGTACCTTCGGTCCTGAGAGAAGGTAAAAAGTACAAGCGTGACGCAAATGCCAATGCCAAGTCAGCGTGAACAGTACGGGAGTACTGTTCATCTATTTATAGGCGCGGGACGCAGCCCACGTAAAATTACATCCATGTCCATTACATTTGTTAATGGCTTATGGAAATTTGTCAAGGCCCACGCAGTCTTTTCATCTTTAAGTCGGTTCCCCCCTCTGCTGTCGCGACGAAGCTTCCCTGCGCACAGCTTCGGCTGCGCTCGTCCTTCGTCTAGTTCAGGCTTCGTCCTGGCCGTGCTTCATATTCATAGTTCTGAGTCCAAAAATACCTGTTCACATAATCCACTTGGAAAACATTGTCAAATCATGTTTTTGAGGACCTTCGGAGGACGAAGGCCCCCAACAATAGCACAACATGGTTATGAAATGTTAGTAAGATTAAAGCCAAGTTGCTACAGCGAGAACTCTTGAGAAGAAACCAATCACAAAGAAAAGCGACACAAGACACACGGTGATTTTATCCCGTGGTTCGGCCAAGTAAAACACTTGCCTACTTCCGCGTTGTGGCGTCCCAATGGACAAGGGTTGCACTCAACCACTTTCAAGTGATCTAATGATCCACTTGACTACCAAAGTTTTCTTCCTTATACTTGTTTTCTCGTTTGTGAGGAATCTCCACAAGTTGGAGCCTCTCACCCTTACAAAGTTGATCACAACAAGAGCACAATAGTAAGGGAGGGAAAGAAACACACGCAAGAATCGTAGCAATCACACGCACACAAGTCAAGACGTGAGCACACAAACATGGCGCAGTGAGTTTACAACTCAAGAAGTGCTCAAATCTCAAACACGATGATCCGATTGCGTGGTTGTGGAGTCCAGGCGTCTTAGAATGTTTAATGGAGGCTTGGTGTAGTGCTCCATGCGCCTAGGGGTCCCTTTTATAGCCCCAAGGCAGCTAGGAGCCGTTGGAACTCCATTTGGTAGGCAATTCTTGCCTTCTGTTCGTCGGTGCACCGAACTGTCCGGTGGCGCACCGGACAGTGAACAGTATCTGCATAGTACACGGTAGAGAATCCCTTGATTGGCTTATTTCCTTTTCTGTGGGGCACCAGACCGTCCGGTGCGCCAAGTGACCGTTGGCTCCCGTTGATGTGGTAGATAGCCGTTGCACGGCTGGAGCACCGGACTGTTTGGCGCCTAGTGCGGACTGTCCAGTGAATTATAGCCGACGTAACCAGGGAAAAACCCGAGAGCGCAGAGTTGTGCAGACCGTGCACCGGACTGTCCGGTGCACACTGGACTATCCGGTGCACACTGGACTATCCGGTGAGTGGCGCCGGACCGTCCGGTGCTGCGCAGCAGCACCTTTTTCTTTGTTTGTTTTCCTCTGACTCTTTTGGCCTTTGCTTAGTTGAGTCCTGGCACTTAGACAAGAGTGTTTAGCATATAAAACTATTGACAAAACGTTTAGATCTTACCTTTATTCTTTATTTGCATCTCTTTAATACTTGGCACACATCACTCAAATACAACGTGTGTTGGGCATCTAATCACTAAAATATTTGTAGAAATGGCCCAAGGGCACATTTCCCTTTCAATCTCCCTCTTTTTGGTGATTTATGCCAACACATTTAAAAGCAACTCAAAGTGCAATATCATCCTTTAATGAGTGCAAATTGAAGACCAATTTATCTCACATAGAATTTGGCATATTTGGATCACTTTTGCCACCACTTGGTTTATTTTCAGAAAACAATTTCTTTTTCCTATTTCTAAGTCAAACACACTTGTTTGGGCAAATAGAGAGATATTTCAAGAGTAGATTTAATAAAATGCTACAAACTCCCTCTTTTTCTCATAATGAAACTTCTCCCCCATAAGAGAATGATTTAGCAATAAAAGGGTTTTAATTCAATACAAAGCTTCTAACTCTACATTTTTTGAAATTTCACAAGTGGTTGGCTAATCCATTTGCTTTGGCCTTAATTTCTCCCCCTTTGGCATTAAGCACCAAAACGGGAGACCTTTTGGCCCTTTAACCTCATTGCCTCACTAAAATGTCAAATAAGAGCAAAATGGCAATAAGAGCACAACAAAGAACTTGGGACAAGATACATTTATACCGGAATGCGGTGGAAGCTCTTTCTTAGTCCAAGTTCATTTTTCCCTTCCAATATCCCTTTGAGACTATTTCAAGAATACTCAACAAATAGGTTAGTCTCAAGGGAGTCAAGTTGTAGCACATCTCTCCCTAAACATGTGCATCATTTGCATAGGGACTTGTGAGGTCCGGGGATGACTTGTACAACTTGAGCACCAAATATAAGCAATTAAAGACAATAAAGCTTAAAGTGACATGATCAAAGGCATAGAACACATGTATGCTATAGATCAATCCAAGTTACGCGAATCTAAGACATTTAGCTCACTACGCAACCTGCAAAACCTTTTCTCGTCTAAAGGCTTGGTGAAGATATCGGCTAGCTGGTTCTCGGTGCTAGTATGATAAATATCGATATCTCCCCTTTGCTGGTGGTCTCTCAAAACTGATGCCGGATGTCTATGTGCTTAGTGCAGTTGTGTTCAATAGGATTATCCGCCAAGCGGATTGCAATCTCATTGTCACATAGGAGTGGGACTTTGCTCAGATTGTAGCCAAAGTCCTAGAGGGTTTGCCTCATCCAAAATAGTTGTGTGCAACACTATCCTGCGGCAACGTACTCGGCCTCAGCGGTGGGTAGGGCAACAGATGTTTGTTTATTAGAGCTCCAAGACACCAGGGACCTTCCCAGAAACTGACAAGTCCCTGATGTGCTCTTCCTATCAACCTTGCACCCGGTATAGTAGGAGTCTGAATATCCGATTAGGTCAAAGGTAGACCCCTTTGGATACCAGATCCCGAAGCAAGGCGTAGACACTAAGTATCTAAGAATTCACTTAACGGCCACAAGGTGACAATCCTTGGGGTTAGATTGAAATCTAGCACACATGCATACACTTAGCATAATATCCGGTCTACTAGCGCAAAGATAAAGTAAAGATCCTATCATAGACCGATATGCCTTTTGATCAACGGACTTACCTCCTTTGTTGAGGTCCAAATGTCCGTCCGTTCCCATAGGTGTCTTTGCGGGCTTTGCATCCTTCATCCCAAACCTCTTAAGAAGATCTTGAGTGTACTCCGTTTGGGAGATGAAGGTGCCTTCCTTGAGTTGCTTCACTTGAAATCCAAGGAAGTAGTTCAACTTGCCCATCATCGACATCTCGAACTTTTGCATCATTACCCTGCTAAACTCCTCACAAGACTTTTGATTAGTAGAACCAAATATGATGTCATCGACATATATTTGGCATACAAAAAGATCACCATTGCAAGTCTTAGTAAAGGGAGTAGAATCAGCTTTCCCAACCTTGAAAGCATTAGAAATGAGAAAATCTCTAAGGCACTCATACCATGCTCTTGGGGCTTGCTTAAGTCCATAGAGCGCCTTAGAGAGCTTGTAGACATGGTTGGGATACCTGTCGTCCTCAAAGCCAGGGGGTTGTTCCACGTACACTTCCTCCTTGATTGGTCCATTGAGGAAGGTGCTCTTCACATCCATTTAGAACAGCTTAAAAGAATGGTGAGCAGCATAGGCCAATAATATGCGTATTGATTCTAGCCTAGCCACAGGAGCGAAAGTCTCCTCAAAATCCAAACCTGCTACTTGGGTATACTCTTTTGCCAGAAGTCGAGCTTTGTTTCTTGTCACCACTTTGTGTTCGTCTTGCTTGTTGCGGAACACCCATTTAGTTCCCACAACGTTTTGCTTTGGACGTGGCACCAGGCTCCAGACTTCATTTCTCTTGAAGTTGTTGAGCTCTTCCTGCATGGCCAACACCTAGTCCGGATCCTGCAAGGCTTCTTCTACCTTGAAAAGCTCAATAGAAGAAACAAACGAGTAATGCTCACAAAAATTGGTTAAACGTGAGCGAGTTGTTATTCCCTTGCTGATATCACCCAGAATTTGATCCACTGGGTGATTCCTTTGGATTGTGGACTAAACTTGAGTTGGAGGAATTTGTGACGCTCCTTCCTCCTTATCATGTTCTTCATGTGCTCCCCCTTGATCCTGCCCTTCTTCTTGAGGTACCTGTTCACCATCTTGAGTTGGGGGATGCACCAGTGTAGAGGAGGATGGTTGATCTTGCTCTTGTGGTTCCTATGGTCGCACATCACCTATCACCATTGTTCGCATTGCGGCCGTCGAAACCTCATCTTCATCTATATCATCAAGATCAACTTGCTCTCTTGGAGAGCCATTAGTTTCATCAAATACAACATCGCTAGAGACTTCAACTAATCCTAATGATTTGTTGAAGACCCTATACGCTTTTGTGATCTTGTAAAATTCAACACTTAATAGCACAACTTGGTTATGAAATGTTAGTAAGATTAAAGCCAAGTTGCTATAGCGAGAACTCTTGAGAAGAAACCAATCACAAAGAAAAGCGACACAAGAGACACGGTGATTTTATCCCATGGTTCGGCCAAGTAAAACACTTGCCTACTTCCATGTTGTGGTGTCTCAATGGACGAGGGTTGCACTCAACCCCTTTCAAGTGATCCAATGATCCACTTGACTACCACGGTTTTCTTCCTTATACTTGTTTTCCCGTTTGTGAGGAATCTCCACAAGTTGGAGCCTCTCACCCTTACAAAGTTGATCACAACAAGAGCATAATAGTAAGGGAGGGAAAGAAACATAAGCAAGAATCACAGCAATCACACGCACACAAGTCAAGACGTGAGCACACAAACATGGCACAGGGAGTTTACAACTCAAGAAGTGCTCAAATCTCAAACACAATGATCCGATTGCGTGGTTGCGGAGTCTAGGCGTCTTAGAATGTTTAATGGAGGCTTGGTGTAGTGCTCCATGCGCCTAGGGATCCCTTTTATAGCCCTAAGGCAGCTAGGAGCCGTTGGAACTCCATTTGGTAGGCAATCCTTGCCTTGTGTTTGTCGGTGCACCGGACTGTCCAGTGGCGCACCGGATAGTGAACAGTACGCGCACAGTACACGATAGAGAATCCCCTGATTGGCTGATTTCTTTTTTTGTGGGGCACCGGACCATCCGGTGTGGGGCACCGGACCGTCCAGTGCGCCAAGTGACCGTTGGCTCCCGTCGACGTGGCAGATAGCCGTTGCACGGCTGGAGCACCGGACTGTCTGGCGCCTAGCACGGACTGTCTGGTAAATTATAGCCGACGTAGCGAGGGAAAACCCAAAAGCGTAGAGTTGCGCATACCGTGCACCGAACTGTTCGGTGCACACTAGACCGTCCGGTGAGTGGCGCCGGACTGTCCGGTGCTGCGCAGTCAGCACCTTTTTCTTCGTTCCTTTGTTTGTTTTCCTCTGACTCTTTTGGCCTTTACTTAGTTGAGTCCTGGCCCTTAGACAAGAGTGTTTAGCATATAAAACTATTGACAAAACGTTTAGATCTTACCTTTATTCTTTATTTGCATCTCTTTAATACTTGGCACACATCACTCCAATACAATGTGTGTTAGGCATCTAATCACCAAAATATTTTTAGAAATGCCCCAAGGGCACATTTCCCTTTCACGAAGGACTCCAGTGGCGTGACGAGTCACCATCGAGTGAATGTGCCTGGGGTCGCGGTGAATGGCGACTGGATGGTACACCGACAACTCAGGGGCCGGAGGCGTGGCCGGCCCGCAGCGATGATACACGATGGCAGGGTCGGTGAATCTGTCCACGCTCAGCGAGGGACCCGGGTCCGAGAGTGCCGAAGAAGGGGCTCTCCCATTTCGGTGGTAGACGAGGGCAGGATCGGTGAAGCGGTGCCCGCGCATCGATGGGGCCGAAGTCGTCGGGGCCACGCGAGGCGCAGGCGGGATCGACGAGGCCACGTGTGGCGCAGGCGAGGTCGACGAGGCCGCGCGTGGCGTGGGCCAGGTCGATGGGGCCGCGCGGGGTGCCGACGGGGTCGTCAGGGCCGTGCGTGGCACAGGCAAACGTGCAAGCGGGGGCGTTGAGGCCACATGTGGCATGGACAAGGTCGACGGGGCCACGTGCGAATGCGGTGAAGCTACGCGAGGTGGCGGCAACGGTGCAAGGCAAGGTGTCTTGGAAGGATGGGTACTCAGAGCAGTCTCGAGGAGGGAGTCGGGATCGGTGGGTGGGGAGGAGCCAGCAAGGGGAAACACATCTTCGTCGAAAACAACATGACGAGAGATGATGATGCGATGGGAGGTGGGGTCAAGGCAGCGATACCCCTTGTGGTCAGGAGAGTAGCTAGAGAAGAGGCAACGAGTGGAGCGTGGAGACAATTTATGGGGAGCATTAGCGGAAGTGTTAGGGTAGCAGGCACATCCGAACACGCGGAGGTGGTCGTAGGAGGGGGCTATGCCGTACAGGGTGAAGTAGGGGGTGGGGTGGCGCACCGCCTTCGATGGGAGGCGGTTGAGGAGGTGGGTGGCGGTGTGCAGGGTCTCTGCCTAGTAGCTGGCAGGGAGAGATGCCTAGAAGAGAAGGCAGTGGATCATGTTGGTGGTGGTGTGAATCATGCGCTCAACCCAGCCGTTCTAGGAGGAGGTGTAGGGGCACGAAATACATAACTGAATGCCACTAGTGAGGAATAATGATCGAGAGGCATGGTTGTCGAACTCGGGGTCGTTGTCGCACTGCAGTGCATGGACCGAGCGACAGAACTGGGTGGATACCCAAGCGAAGAAGTGAGTGAGGGTGGTAAACGTGTCGGACTTTAGCCGAAGGGGGAAGTCCAAAGAAAATGGGAGTAGTCATCCAGAATAACCAGGTAGTATTTGTAGCCGGAGAGGCTAAGGACAGGAGATGTCCAGAGATCATAGTGGACAAGATCAAAGGCCTGAACAGCCCTAGACGTGGAAGTGGAAAAAACGAAGACGGGAGTGACGGCCGAACTGACAAGCGTGACAAAGGCGCTTAGAAGAGCACCGAGTATAGGATATGTCTGAGTGGCTGGAAAGCTGGGACAAGATGTCAGGTTCAGGGTGCCCAAGGCAACGGTGCCAAATGGCAGAGGAGGTGGCGATAGTAGCAAGTGCAGGAGATGAGGCTACTCTGGTGGGGGGAGTGGAGGGCAAGTGAAGAGAATAGAGGGGGCCGGAGCTGTCACAGCGAGCGATCACAGCGTGTGTGGGAAGGTGGCGTATGGTGAGACCCCAGGGGTCGAACTCCATAGACCAGTGGTTGTCACTAGTGAAGCGACGAACCGAGAGGAGGGGATGAGTCAGATCGGGAGCAACAAGGATGTCGTTAAGGTAGAATGGTCTTGGAAGAACTGATGCACCTACTGAGGTGACCGGGAGGGTGGAACTGTTGCCTACGACGATGGAGGAAGGATATGAGGGGTGTGGTGGATGGGAGTGGAATAACAAACTAGTTGTGGGAGTAGTGTGGAAGGAGGCCCCGGAGTCAACCACCCAATCGGTGGGAGAAGGAGACAGTGGGGAGGCCGTAGGGTGCGCTGAAAGAGCTAGAGGAGGAGCTCTGACGTGGTTACTAGGAGGGGAGGGAGAGAACGGGGGCTCGATTGCCAGGGAGGTGATCACTTTACGAGGGAAGACAAGGGGTCCGGACACGTGACGGCCGACCTTAGGGTGGATTTCGACACAGTCACAAAGGACAGGGCTCATGGCGCGATCAAAGGCCACGAAGGTGCCCTGGACAAGCTGACCATCATGGAGGAGGACACGCACCGTGAGCCCGTCGAAAGGGGGTGAAGTCATGAGAGAGCAGAGAAGTGAATGGCGAATGGAGCAACAGAGGGATGCACGGCGTCCAGCGATGAGGGGACACGCGCGCGGGAGAGGAGGGGCAGACACCGCAACGTTGAGGTGCTCCATGAAGGCGTGGAGGACTGCGTTTATGCAGTCATGCTGTGGGGAGCAGTCCCACTACGACCAGAAGGTGCCAAAGCAGACGAAGCACTGGTGACACGGACGAGGAGGCAGCGCCGGCGGGGCAAGAGGAGAGTGGAATACAGCAGACACGCCGGAGGTGGTGGGCACAACGGCGCGGAAGGGCAGAGGGGAGTGTTGCAACCTAAAAAGGAAATTGGGTTAACCATTTCCTATAATTATTTTTTGGTGGTTGATGACCAACGCAAACAAGTGGACTAACTAGTTTGTCTAGAATTCATGTATTACAGGTGTATAAGGTTCAACATAAACTAAGAAAGAAATCAAGTTACAGACACAATTTAATTGGAGCAAAATGACTTGAGTGTGCTGAAAAAATGGTGCACCGAACACTGTCCGGTGCGCTAGCCAGGCGCCCCATCGAAGCAGTCACTCTCGGGAAAACCCAGGGTTGTCTCCGCTATAATTCATTGGACTGTCTGGTGTGCCACCGGACTTGTGGCAGAACCGCTCGAAATATTCCAGCTTAAGTGCCCAAGTCACGCCTTAGAGGCCGCAACGCACTTAAATCGGAATAAGTCGTCAGTCCCTCAGATCTAGTGTAATAAAGCCACTTATCCATGATCAAATACCACAAACTCACTCGAAGGTGAGTCACAGAAGAAATACAATAAAATAGGAAATCCTCAAATTAAAGTGCTGGATTTATTACATAAATCAGAGTTTTTCAAGTAGCTGATGTAAGTTCACAAAATAAATTGCAGCGGATAGTCGATATCGTCAAAAGCAAGGAATAGGGCAAGGCATAGCCCACTACTCCTCCTGCTCCTCGCCTGCCGGAGCAGCATCCCACTCAACCGTCCAACCCGGTGGCAGGGTGGTAGGCCAAGTTACACCATCAACCATATCCTGGAGCGTACCTGCAAAAATTATGCCATAGCAAGGCTTAGTATACTAATACTCAGCTAAACTTACCCGGTGTGAGGAATCTACTCCTCTACCTCTAGACCATGCAACTGTTTGGTTGAGGGGTTTGGTTTGCCAAAAGCACTAGCTGAGTCTAAAATCAATTTTTAGCTTTTCAAATTCTAATATCATTATTTTAGCTAAGTTTGCTCTTTCTAAGCATACATGGTAACAAGCATTTAATACAATCAACATGTTATCTCATGTAAAACCTCATTTCACTTCTTACTCAATGTAGTACAAGGGGTCAAGCAGTCTCATTAGCTGCGAGAAGCAGACGATTCGAATTGAGTTTTAAACCTTGCAAGGTAAACCTAAACACACGACATGTAAGGGCACTCCGTCCCCACACATGTCAACTGTCCCCATCGATTCCCCGTTCACGGCCAGACCTCACCGCCTTGGCATACAATGCTCCACTGACCCTGGCTGCCGCCGTGCAGTGACCGCACTTGTACCCACCATAGCTAGCATGGGAGACCCAGTCTCAGGTCGCGTGAGGGGTAAAGTCCGCGCCCGGCTTCACTCAGGTACTAGGTTTACCGGTTACCATATTTCCCGACATGTGCTTAGTATGTTCAAACGCTTGACTTAGGTATCAACACATTAATCCTTAATTCCTTTTCCCGTCTCATGGACAAGGCATCCTTCCTGGACCCAAGTCCATAGACCATCATAGATCCCGTTATCAAGATGAATACAATCAATTCCTGACCTCGCGCGAGTGCTAGAAAAATCACTCGACTTCTACCAAGATCCTGATTTAGCAAAGCAGCTACTCAACCTAGCATACTAGTATCCATCTCAAAAAGGAATCCTGAATTCATGCAACTAAGGGTTTCAAGCAACTCCTACACTTAAGTGCACATTACAAGTGTTGGGGACCATAATTAGGGGTACCCTCAAGGCTCCTAAATTCTCAGCTGGTAACCCCCATCAGCATAAAGCTGCAAAGGCCTGATGGGTGCGATTAAGTCAGGGATCAGTCCATTCGAGGCACTCGATCACGCCTCGCCTGAGCCTAGCCTCGGACAAGGGCAGCCGACCCCGGAGGATCTCCGCCTCGCCCGAGGCCCCCCTCCAGCGGCGAACATATTTCCGGCTCGCCCGAGGCCCTGTCTTCGCCAAGAAGCAACCCTGACCAAATCGCCGCACCGACCGACCAAATCGCAGGAGCATTTAATGCAAAGGTGGCCTGACACCTTTATCCTGACGCGTGCCCCTCAGCTGACAGAGCCGAAGTGACCGCCGTCACTTCGCCGCTCCACTGACCGGTCTGACAGAAAGACAGCGCCGCCTGCGCCGCTCCGACTGCGGTGCCACTTGACAGAGTGAGGCTGACAGGCAGTCAGGCCCGGCCGCACGCACCATAGGAAGCTCCGCCCGACCTAGGGCTCGGACTCGGGCTAAGCCCCAGAAGACGGCGAACTCCGCTCCGCCCGACCCAGGGCTCGGACTCGGGCTAAGCCCCGGAAGACGGCGAACTCCGCTCCGCCTGACCCAGGGCTTGGACTCGGGCTAAGCCCCGGAAGATGGCGAACTCCGCTCCGCCCGACCCAAGGCTCGGACTCGGGCTAAGCCCCGGAAGATGGCGAACTCCGCTCTGCCCGACCCAGGGCTCGGACTTGGGCTCAGCCCCAGAAGGCGACGAACTCCGCTTCGCCCGACCCCAGGACTCAAATTCCGCCCTGGCCTCAGCCAACGGCCTCCGCCTTGCCCGACCTAGGGGCTCGGACTCGGCCTCGGCCACGGAAGACGGACTCGACCTCGACCTCGGAGGAGCCTCCACATCGCCCAACCTAGGGTGCGGACCGGCCACGTCAACAGGAGGCGCCATCATTACCCTACTCCAAGCTGACTCAGGCTACGGGGAACAAGATCGGCGTCCCATCTGGCTCGCTCCGCCAGATAGGCGATGATGGCGCCCCGCACGCTCCCTGACGATGGCGGCTCTCGGCCCCCTTACGGAAGCAAGAGGACGTCAGCAAGGACTCGACGGCCCTGACAGCTGTCCCTCCGCCACGCTCCAGCGCTCCTCCGACGGCCACGACATCACACAAACCGGGCGCCAAAATCTCTCCGGTCGCCACGATGGCGTGTACTTAGGGCGCTAGCTCTCCTCCGCTAGACACGTAGCACTCTGCTACACCCCCCATTGTACACCTGGATCCTCTCCTTACGCCTATAAAAGGAAGGACCAGGGCCCTCTTAGAGAGGGTTGGCCGCGCGGGGACGAGGACGAGACAGGCGCTCGCGTGAGGCCGCTCGCTCCCTCCCCCGTGTGGACGCTTGTAACCCCCTACTGCAAGCGCACCCGACCTGGGCGGGGGACGAACACGAAGGCCGCGGGATTTCCACCTCTCTCACGCCCATCTCCGGCCACCTCACTTCCCCCTTCGCGCTCGGCCTCGTGCCGACCCATCTGGAATGGGGCACGCGGCGACACTTCACTCGTCGGCTTAGGGACCCCCCGGTCTCGAAACGCCGACAACAAGCCTACAAACATTAAGTGTAGTAAAGTAGCATATATAAATGGCTATGCACAAAACCAGGGCTTGCCTTCAATTGCTGGGGCTGCAGGGAGATCCTCGATGGCAGTCTCGGGAGCTTGCTCCTGGTCTTTCTCGTGGATAGCTCCTTGCTCGAGGATGAGCACGTACTCTCCATCAGCGAGATTGCAATCTAATGAATGCAATGAGTAAGTCATATGCATGGCATGATATGCAATTTTAAAATTTGATGGTGAAAGATCAAATTAATAAGGTAGAGCTTATTCTTATTACTGGAGATTTTTGTGGTATACTTAGCAAATTAGGGTCAGGTGATTACTGAATAGTTAACCCATATTTAGTGTTCTACTGATTTTCTTCTTTATATCTTATGGATATTTTTAACAATATTCTTAGCTATCATGATGGGGTAATACTTATTAATCTTTTTAATCTCTCTCTTCTTCCCTATTTTTTTTATGCCTTTAAGGTGGGTTTGAACTACAAGATAGCTTAATAAATTTCCAAAAATTCTGCAAACATTATAGTGGCTTCTTACTGGTATATAATCCTCTATCTCAAAATTTGGGGCTTAAAAAGTAAGGGGTTTTCTCTGTACAAACTTGTCAAGTGTTAGGGCAAAAGGGGTGTTTTGAACTACAACTTTCTTTTAACAGGGGGTTATTCTCTAAGACTTATTTTTGCTGGCATTCAGATGTTATAACATGACTTTGTACAAATTTTCAGCCACTAATGCTTATTAGTTATTTTATTAGGATTTTCTAAAGTCTCTAGCCAAAGGGGTGCTTTCTACTACCACTATACTTGAAAATATCAAACAACAGATTTCTATTTTTCCTATCTTCTTCTTTGCGCAAGAGCAATCATTCTAAAGTTTGGTAACTTTTTGCTTAAGGGAAGGGTGGTAGGAATTTCTTGAATTAAATGGCCTTTTTCATGAAGTAGTGGCAATGGATAATATTTTGTAATTTTGAATAGGTTTTGCATTTTTCTCTAGTGGTCTATTCCATTAATAAACTGGTAAAAATTTATTTGCCCACTGTTGCACACTTTTAGGCTTGCTTATGGTTTAATTGAAATAGGGCTCAATATCAAGTTTTATTTGTTCAATCTACTTAAAATGATGGGCTGGGGTGTTTATCATTTTTGTAGTGATGTCCTAGTAGTTAGAAGTCTAATGAATTTTTCTTACCAATTTTGAAATTGTTCTTATATTTTTAATAATTGTCCTTCTAGTTTTATTAGTGCCTAATAAAACATTTCACCTTGAATTTGTTCTGGAATAGGGTTCCCTTTATTTTTTCTAGGTTCTTTATTACTTGAGTGGACTAGGAAAAATATTTGCATCCACTATCCATTATTTTCTAGTACCTTTCTCATTTTCCTAAGTTTTGGGCAATTATGGTCTTTAATAGATAACCCTAGTTAAATCTTCAATATTGGGGTGCTTAGTATTTTTAAACAGTGTCTAAGTGGGGTTTGAACTTCTACAAATTTTCTTAAGTCCAGCACAGAAGCATAACTAATTTTCTTTATTTTAATAAGGTTTGGTCAGTTTCCTTAATTAATTCCAAACTCTAAAATTTAAAACAGAAAGCACAGGGTTCAGTATTTTATGTGATAGTTCATAATATTTTGAATCCAGTAAAATTGGTTTGACTAAATTTGGTTGAATATTTCTCAAGATATAAATTTCCTAAGTTCTCTGCTGAATTTAAAAAGAATAAACAGAAATGGATAAAGGAAAAAGGGTTTTGCACTGGGGTCCCTGGCGAAAGGTTTTAAGTGTATTACAGATAGGTCATCGGTTCACTATTCAACTGAGTCTATGACTCTGCAGAAAACCCCTAAGGTTTTGCTAAATCGAACCCGCGATCCTTCCCCTAATGGAACAGTGACCGCGGCGGAAGAAAAGGGCGGAGGGGCTTACCGGCGGCGAGGTTGCTCCAGTGAGGGTTCGGGTGAGGTCCGGGGGTCTCTGGCGATCACCTTGAGGTACGGACCGTCGGCGGTGGTGGTCGGAGTAGGTTGGTCCGCGTGCGCAGGCAGGGGAGCTCCTCGGCAACGAGGAATCTGGCCTGCTCACGGCGCCATAGTCTAATTGAATGAGTCAGGGAGCTTCACCAGAGGTCAAGGAAGACATGCGCGCGAGGAATTTGAGAATGGCTCACCGGATTGCTCGGTCTACACGCGGCTGCGGGCGACCGAAGTCCGGCGAGGGCGATCCTGGGTCTGCGGTGAGGCTCTGCCAGGTCCGAGGACTTGGAAAGCTTCATGGGCCACTTGCGAATCTAACCGAGTTACTAGAGCGGCTTGGAAGTGGTTGGAGGGAGCTAGCTGCGGTGGCTGAGGCTCGGGTGGCTTGGCGGGCGACAGCGTGGCGTGCTCAAGACGAAGTCCGGTGAACTTTGGCTCGGGCAGGACTGAGAGCACGCGGGGAGGTACGGTCGAGGCCTTGGGCTGCTTTATAGGCACGACGCGGTGCACGAGCGGTCGTGGACCGACGAGCGCGCGCGGACGTGCACTGCTGGTCGCGGGTGCGCGAACTGGCGTGAACCGGGCGTGTCAGCTACGGTCGAACTCGTGGAACCGTTGCTTCTGCTCGAGTTCTAACGCCGATTAGGCGCAAATCCTCGCGAATTTAGGCAAGATCACTGTGAAGGATTTGTTCCCCTGACTGTGCTTTGTCGTTTGTGTGTGGATGTTGCGTGGTTTTAGGCTAGGGACATAGAGTTGTAGCGTCACCAATGTGCCAGTGTCAGATAGCCGGGTCCCGAGGACAAACTGCGCCAAAATCATGTCAAACAGTTTTTGTTTGAGTTCAAACTTCACCAGAGCATGTTCAAGGAAATTTGGCGCCACTTTTATATTTGGACTTTTTGGTTTCGAGTTTTGGAAAACAGGGAACACATTTGAACTTGTAAAAGGGTTCTGAAATTCTGAATTCTGAATTTGCCCATAGGGCCTTGGTTCAAGGGCTAATTTGGGGATTTTGAAAAATCCAAATGGCCAAACTTTCTTACTATATTTTGTTGGTCATTTAGTGCATTAAAACTTTGTTATTTGATTCATATCAAAATATTTTATTTTCCCAAGTCTTTTCCCAAATTCCTTTTATGTGCTTAAGTGGTCCATTTAGGATTAATTAGGGTTTGTGAGTTCTCCTCACCTTGAGGTGCATGGCATGATTAGAGAGAATTTCTTAAGATGAAAAAGACTTACTTAAACCTTTGTTATCAATTTATGAGGTCCTTTCCTTAGTTTTGGTTCACATGTTATAAAGGTTTTGAGTCAGCCCTAAGGAGAAACCCTAGGTGACATTGGGGTGTCACAGCCTTCCCCCCTTAAAGGAATCTCGTCTTGAGATTCGGGTCGGAGTCCTCCTGGGGTGAAGTGAGGGTTAAGGCTTGCTTGAAGTGGGTGCTTTATTTTTTTAAAGCAAACTGCTCTTCGATTGTCATACTCTTTGCAACTTCAGAAGGAAGTCCTTTAAATCTTAGTCTTATAATTAACTCATTCTATTTTAAGATCATTTTTCTTATTGTTTTGATTCATAGGGCAGGGGGAGGGGTTGGGCATGATTACGTACCAAATTCCTTAGGTAGACAATCGGGGAAGTTGGAACGCAGAAATTCCTCAGTCTCCCAAGTAGCCTCTTCTTCTGAGTGATTACTCCATTGGATCTTATACATCTTGATCGATTTAGCCCGAGTTGATCTTTCTTTGCAATCCAGAACCTTGGAAGGGTACTCTTGGTACGATAGATCCGGCTCTATCTCTAATTCTGGTTCTGCTATGATCTCAGTTGGCAATCGAACACACTTCTTCAGTTGGGATACATGGAATACATTGTGGATGGCAAACATTTTTGGAGGTAACTTTAATTTGTATGCCACGGGTCCACATGCTTCTATGATCTCATAAGGTCCAATGTAACGAGGGGCTAACTTGCCTTTGATCCCAAACCTCTGCACTCCCTTGGTGGGTGATACCTTCAAATATACGAAATCTCCCACCTCGAACTGGAGAGGTTTCCTTCTCTTATCATGATAATTCTTCTGCCTGGCCTGAGCGACTTCTAGATTCTTCCTGATTAGTTTGACCTTCCTTTCGGCTTCAGTCACTAAGTCAGGTTCGAAAACTTCTCTTTCTCCAGGCTGAGACCAATTGAGGGGTGTTCGACACCTTCTTCCATATAGGGCTTCAAAGGGTGCCATCTTTAGGCTAGATTGATAACTGTTGTTATAAGCAAACTCTGCCAAAGAGAGGTGCTTATCTCAGTTCTTGCCACAATCGATCGCACAAGCCCTCGGCATATCTTCAAGAATTTGATTTACCCTCTCGGTCTGACCATCAGTCTACGGGTGGTAAGCTGAACTTCTGATTAGCTTGGTTCCCAAAGACTCTTGCAGTTGTTCCCAAAATCTGGCAACAAATTGGGCTCCTCGATCAGAGATAATGGTCCGGGGTAATTCGTGCAAACACACGATTTGGTCAATGTACAACTCTGCATACTTCTGAGCCTTATCAGTGGTGTGCACTGGAAGAAAATGTGCCACTTTCGTCAATCAGTCCACAATGACCCAAATTGAATCATGATGACGAGAGGTGTTGGGCAGACCAACAATAAAATCCATGCTGATATCATCCCATTTCCACGAAGGTATAGATAGGGGTTGTGAAAGTTCCCTTTGGCCCGGGAACTGGATCTAGATGTCGCCTAGAGGGGGGGTGAATAGGCGAATAAAAATTATCACTTCAAAACTTAAATCTTACTCTACTCGAAGACAAGATCGCAGTGGAGTGAAGAACCCTTCGAGTAGGTTGCAGTGAAATTGAAATTCCTGTCTTACGAATATCCTGCACTTCAAGGAAAGCTAGTACCACAAGTAAGTAGTGAAGTGCAGATATATAAGCGAGTAAGACAGAGAGTAGAGTACAATACAGAACAGAGCACACAGACGCAAGGATTTATCCCGAGGTTCGGCCAAGCCTGAAATGCTTGCCTAGTCCTCGTTGGAGTTAGCCACACCTGGGCTTGGAGTCTATTTCAACTCCTTCCTCCGTTTGCTCAGATCTGTCAGTATGACAGATAGAGCCTTTCACTATTGAGTGGGGTTACAACAGAACCGCGGCTGCTTACAAACTTCTTGGCAGCACCCCGGCAGAGTAACGATACGCTCAAGACCTTGCTCTAGCTCTTAGCAGCACTGCTCCTCTCTCTAAAGGCTTATAGCTGTGCCTTCTACACAAACTATAGAGTTACACACAAGAGGGAGAGCGAGAATTGATTCCAATGGAGTCTACACTTGTTGGCTGCCCTTGTATATTGCTGGAGGCGCCTAGGGGTCCCTTTTATAGGCATAAGAGGCCTAGGAGCCGTTGGAAGCAAACCAGGAAGGCAAATCTTGCCTTCTGTCGGGTGGCGCACCGGACAGTCCGGTGCACACCGGACACTGTCCGGTGCCCGATTTCTTTCCTAAAATGGCGCTGCCGACCGTTGCAGATCTGGGAGCCGTTGGCGCACCGGTCATGTCCGGTGCACACCGGACAGTCCGGTGCCGTCTTCCGACCGTTGGCTCTGCCACGTGTCCCGCGCAGATTGCGCGGCCGACCGTTGGCCCGGCCGACCGTTAGCTCACCGGACAGTCCGGTGCACACCGGACAGTCCGGTGAATTTTAGCCGTACGCCGTCGGCGAATTCCCGAGAGCGGCCAGTTCGAGCCGAGTCAGCCTGGCGCACCGGACACTGTCCGGTGCACACCGGACAGTCCGGTGCTCCAGACCGAGCTGGGTCTTGGCAGCACACAGCCAAGTCTTTTCTCCTCTTCTCTCTTCTTCTTCTTTCTGTTTCTAACACTTAGACAAATATATTAGTACACAAAACCAATGTACTAAGGCTTAGAAACATACCTTTACTTCATGATTTGCACCTTGTTCATCCATGTTATTTCTCATGCTTGAGCTTTGATGTTGGACTCATAAATCATCAAGTCGGCTTGACTTGATCTAGATTGACATTTCTTAGCTCCAACATCCTGCAACGGTCACATAGAACATCTCCAAACATAGGAACAACCCAAACTAAAGATTAAGGTGAACTTAGCTCTTTTGGGCTGCTTCCAGTTCTGGTTTTGTCACTTGTTCTCCTTCTAGTGACCTTGATCTCTTTCTTAAAGCTTGGTCTTGAGCCTTATGACTTACACCACATAACTGTAGCTATTACCTCATTGGCTGTAAGTCACTTCCTTATGTAGTGATCCTTGATGTGCCGTAGCTGTTCTCAACTCGATCACCCTTGACTTTGCAAGCCTTCTTCTTCACCCTTGGCTTTGGGTTCCTCAGCCTCCTTGACCTTCTCCCATGCACTTGGTACCTCGAAGCTCTTCTTGCCTCCGTCCTTGGCTTGATCAGTTGTCTCCTAGCTACGCACCCGAGTCTCACTTTATGCAATGTCCATCTTACTTGTGATGTCCATCATGTATCCATAATCCAGTTCTTGGACCATCACAATTGTTCACTTGTGTTGAACCCTGTAGGCTTTACCTTAAGCACCTGTTCAACACTTAGTACACTTGTTAGTCCTTTAATTGAGTTGTCATCCAAACACCAAAACTCACAAGAGAGCTTTCAATCTCCCCCTTTTTGGTGATTGATGGCAACATAATTAAAGCTTACATAGGAATAAGATTTGAAGCACAAATTTTGAATTCTAAGTTTATAGAATGCTCCCCCTAAATATGTGCTTACTTCAAGAACCTAATTTTGGCCTCAGACGCCAATTTGCACATACTTAGGCAATTCGAAACATTTCTACACCTTAGCACTTTTTAGGATGCATTGTATCTAGAATCAAACCATGATGCTACAACACACAAATGCACATAATCAGAGTTAAACACCATTCAAATTAGTGGATATATCACAGGAATATCAACCTACCACTATTCACCATTAAGATACCAATTCAAACTAATACCAATTTAAACTAAGACACTAAATTTAAAGCAATCTTAAAGCACCATTAACCACATGACTATCTATTACACTATAGAAGCCAAATAATTCATCGCAGCGGAAACACTAGTCCATATGAGCAACACATATAATACTGCAAGAACATATGATTATCACACTCGGCAAAGCTCAAACTAACACATCACCCATTAGGATAAGCTTCCCTCTCAGGTTGAGATAAGCTTTAATACACCAATTCTCCCCCTTTGACATCAAACACCAAAAACCATACTCAAGCAAGAACATAGGATGATGTTAAGGGACAGCAGGGTGTTAAGGGGAAAAACGACTATCTAAAACTCCCCCTTACTTATTGAACATATGCACTATCAACATTTAGGTAAGATACATATATGCAAAAAGATTTACTCCCTTTGTACCTTTACCATGTTGTAGTGTACTTCCCATCTTGAAAGTGGTTAATCTCTCGAGAGCTTCTCCACACTTGTGCCTGATTCTTTCTCCTAACTTTTTCTTGTTGCTAAGACACCAAACTTAGAACAAGTTATAGTATTGGGCACAAGAAGAAACTTCTATTCTCATGATTATCAAAAGATGTCAATTGAAGCGAACTATTATGGCTACCGATTGAAAGATACCAATTGCAAAGTTCATTTATTATCATGGCTCCATGATATTTAAGCATCTATTATCACCAGATATTATAGAGCATGAGCAATCTAAAGATATGCACTTACTCACAACTTGAGATACCAATTTCTTGACTTACAAAGGTACCCAAGTCCAGATTGCTCCATTTCTTGCTTATCTTCTCTTTTCCACCTAGAGACTATACAAGATCACTCAAGAAACAGTTAGTCTCAAAAGACACAAGTTATGTGTGCTCCCCCTCAAGTTGTGCATCAAGTATTTGAATGACTTGCACTTTGCACATTCTAGCTTCCTTAGAACTAGAGGGGATCACAACATATCTTGGTCAAGGCATACTCTACCATTTTTATCACCCAAAGATGCCAATTTGAATATCCAATGAAACGCCACTTAACACCAATTGAAGGCTGAATGAAAGGTTGACTAAATACAGCAATGCACGCCTCAGTGACACCTAAGACAATTGAATACTCACGGAAGTCTAACATTTACTCAACCTGTACATGCTTCATATTTAATTATCATTGCACATACCAATTGAAGATCAACACAATCAAGTATGATTAAGTATATAATGCGAAATATCTAAGCATGTCATGATTAAGAAGGTTTCTTAGATGCACAAAAGAAACACATTTTAAAGGCATAAATTACCTAAACCAAGATATTACCAATTGAAAGACAAGAACATAGCTATGATCACAATGAATGGAATTTCAAGAACATTTAATGAAATTGCATAGCTTCATTTTCCACACCTTTGCCTTTATGAGAGCACTTGTTATCACCAATTCAGGACTCCTTTTGCTCACACACCTCATAGCTCAAAGGGGCACGACATGGATTTGAAATTCACACAATACTAAACTAGGGAGATCATGTGAACATGCACTAAACAAAATGTCATATTTGCACATAGCATGACTTACAAAAAGTTACAGGTTTCTCCATATACACCAAGAGAGTTGATCGTTGTGGATATAACAAATGAAAGAACTACCCATGAATGATTCAAAAGATATATCCTATATAACACCAGTCATGATTAAGCAAACATCATTATGATTCATTTAACACAGACAATCATAAAGCACAACCACTCTAAGGACAGGTAGCACATCAAGCCAACTTAAGAGCAATACTAAATTGCAATGATGTACTTAAAATACACGGGTACCGTCCTTTGGAGAGCAGGTTTAGGATTCTCATCAAGGTCCTTTACTTGATTCACCAATAATGATTCAGGACCTACACACCTTATTTCACTTGAGATGAACATGGGATTAGTGTTTCACAATAAAGGCACCAAAACAATTAACAGCTTAAGCATAGAGTTTAAGATAACCGTCTTAAGCTCTCCCATGGTCTCCAGTCCATCTCAAGGCACCTGCATGGTCTAGTTAGCACAGTTTGGTACCCATCTTGGGATGGGTCCATAATGATCATCTAAATGTGCCTTTGGTACCCAAATTGCCTTTGTGCTAGTTCTAGGTGATCTCGTTATAGATCTAGCACAAGTGTATGATATGGGTCTCCTACCCGAATAAGATTGACACAAATTCACTTGCTTAGGAATCTTACCTTTATAACATACCTTGGATAGATGACCCTGCTCACCACACTTGTAGCAGAAGCGTCGCTCAACTTGACACGACGCTTGCTGTGTGTTATTTTCCTTGGTGAGGGTCACCTTGGAGGATGCACATCCTTGATTCTTCATGACCGGACATGAAGTGATCGTGTGGTCCTTTTTGTTGCATCCAAAACAACTCCTTGTCCCTTCATTCTTGTCTTTGTACGGACAAGACGCGATGAGGTGGCCTAACTTCTTGCACTTGAAACACCTCCTTTTTCCTTTTTCCTCGTTCATATTGATTTCTTCATTTATAGCTTTGGGAACATTCTTCTTATTGAGCTTAACACTTGCTGCAGTTTTTCCTTTCTCAAGCTTCTTCACCACGCGCCCGTGGATATCTTGAGAGAGTTGAGCTAAGCGTCTTCTCCTCAATTGTCGTTGCTTCTTATTCCCACAGAATTTCTTTTGTGACCCTAAAACTTGTTGCTCAATCAATGATTGGCTTTCTTTTGAGCAACAGGGGTTAGCATATGATGATATACAATTCAAATGCGCACACGTGCGAGAATGAGGTTCACATGAATTTAAGTTTAAAATTACAACCTCATGAGCAACATTAAGCATGATATGGTTATCAACTAATTCATTATGAGAATAAGATAGCATATCATATTTTTCACTTAGAGCAAGTTTTTCTAAATTTATCATTTCCACTTGACTCTTAAGCATAGAATTCTCAGTTTTAAGTTGAGCAACATCAGATAATACATCATGATTATTTCTTTGCTCAAATAAAATAGATTCATACCGTTGGACCAAATTACCATGAGAGCACTTTAGCTCCTCATGTTCTTTGGTCATCTTCTCCAGGCTATTGTTGGTTTTGATGAGGGTCTCCTCCAGCCTGAGAAGCGTCTCGCCTTGTTCCTTGTTCCTTCTCAACAACTTAACCAAGAGAGCTTTGTCCGCTTTGTTGAGATGGTTGTAGAAACGGCGAATCTCCTCTTCTTCCACATCATCGGTCTTATTTTCCCTGTCATTAATGTCAGTGGAAGCTAAATAGGAAAATGTACCTTGAGGTGATGAAGATTCATCCTCGCTATCATCCTCATATTCCTCCTCATCATGGCTTTTGTCTCCACCGTCATTGTTAACAAGAAAACACTTATCACTAGTGGAGAACGAACCTGTCGACGAGGTGGATTCATCGTTTGGGCGCCATCGTTCTTGTTCTTCTCCCTTTGAATGGTTAGTAACACAAGTAATATAGGGAGTAGGAGCATCACAGTTTGCCACAAAATATTTTTCTTTAATCCTATTCCATAAATCATGAGCATCAACAAATAGATCACTATCACTACTCATGATGGCAAAATAGGCACCTCTAGATAGAGAATCAACTAAGATGTTGCAAGCATGGTGATTTAGAGTTAGACATCTTAGTTCTTCATTGGAAGGATTTTTACTAATATTGGAGGGAAAAATACTACTACTAAAGACCTGTCTCAAATCAGGATCAACACTCATGAAAGCACTATAAATAGAGACAGACCAAGACTTGTAATTAGAGCCATCACCTAAAAGAAGTTCCACAGTTACCTCTTGTGACGACATCATCATCTCCGGACGGCTAAGCCCACACTGGAGAGGCCTAGCTCCGATACCAATTGAAAGTTCCCTTTGGCCCGGGAACTGGATCTAGATGTCGCCTAGAGGGGGGGTGAATAGGCGAATAAAAATTATCACTTCAAAACTTAAATCTTACTCTACTCGAAGACAAGATCGCAGTGGAGTGAAGAACCCTTCGAGTAGGTTGCAGTGAAATTGAAATTCCTGTCTTACGAATATCCTGCACTTCAAGGAAAGCTAGTACCACAAGTAAGTAGTGAAGTGCAGATATATAAGCGAGTAAGACAGAGAGTAGAGTACAATACAGAACAGAGCACACAGACGCAAGGATTTATCCCGAGGTTCGGCCAAGCCTGAAATGCTTGCCTAGTCCTCGTTGGAGTTAGCCACACCTGGGCTTGGAGTCTATTTCAACTCCTTCCTCCGTTTGCTCAGATCTGTCAGTATGACAGATAGAGCCTTTCACTATTGAGTGGGGTTACAACAGAACCGCGGCTGCTTACAAACTTCTTGGCAGCACCCCGGCAGAGTAACGATACGCTCAAGACCTTGCTCTAGCTCTTAGCAGCACTGCTCCTCTCTCTAAAGGCTTATAGCTGTGCCTTCTACACAAACTATAGAGTTACACACAAGAGGGAGAGCGAGAATTGATTCCAATGGAGTCTACACTTGTTGGCTGCCCTTGTATATTGCTGGAGGCGCCTAGGGGTCCCTTTTATAGGCATAAGAGGCCTAGGAGCCGTTGGAAGCAAACCAGGAAGGCAAATCTTGCCTTCTGTCGGGTGGCGCACCGGACAGTCCGGTGCACACCGGACACTGTCCTGTGCCCGATTTCTTTCCTAAAATGGCGCTGCCGACCGTTGCAGATCTGGGAGCCGTTGGCGCACCGGTCATGTCCGGTGCACACCGGACAGTCCGGTGCACACCGGACAGTCCGGTGCCGTCTTCCGACCGTTGGCTCCACCACGTGTCCCGCGCAGATTGCGCGGCCGACCGTTGGCCCGACCGACCGTTAGCTCACCGGACAGTCCGGTGCACACCGGACAGTCCGGTGAATTTTAGCCGTACGCCGTCGGCGAATTCCCGAGAGCGGCCAGTTCGAGCCGAGTCAGCCTGGCGCACCGGACACTGTCCGGTGCACACCGGACAGTCCGGTGCTCCAGACCGAGCTGGGTCTTGGCAGCACACAGCCAAGTCTTTTCTCCTCTTCTCTCTTCTTCTTCTTTCTGTTTCTAACACTTAGACAAATATATTAGTACACAAAACCAATGTACTAAGGCTTAGAAACATACCTTTACTTCATGATTTGCACCTTGTTCATCCATGTTATTTCTCATGCTTGAGCTTTGATGTTGGACTCATAAATCATCAAGTCGGCTTGACTTGATCTAGATTGACATTTCTTAGCTCCAACATCCTGCAACGGTCACATAGAACATCTCCAAACATAGGAACAACCCAAACTAAAGATTAAGGTGAACTTAGCTCTTTTGGGCTGCTTCCAGTTCTGGTTTTGTCACTTGTTCTCCTTCTAGTGACCTTGATCTCTTTCTTAAAGCTTGGTCTTGAGCCTTATGACTTACACCACATAACTGTAGCTATTACCTCATTGGCTGTAAGTCACTTCCTTATGTAGTGATCCTTGATGTGCCGTAGCTGTTCTCAACTCGATCACCCTTGACTTTGCAAGCCTTCTTCTTCACCCTTGGCTTTGGGTTCCTCAGCCTCCTTGACCTTCTCCCATGCACTTGGTACCTCGAAGCTCTTCTTGCCTCCGTCCTTGGCTTGATCAGTTGTCTCCTAGCTACGCACCCGAGTCTCACTTTATGCAATGTCCATCTTACTTGTGATGTCCATCATGTATCCATAATCCAGTTCTTGGACCATCACAATTGTTCACTTGTGTTGAACCCTGTAGGCTTTACCTTAAGCACCTGTTCAACACTTAGTACACTTGTTAGTCCTTTAATTGAGTTGTCATCCAAACACCAAAACTCACAAGAGAGCTTTCAGGTTGCAAAGCTCCAGCTGATTTCAAGTGGCTTGCCTTTATCCTCTGACATGTGTCACATTCTGATACATATTGGGCTATCTCCCTCTTCATTCTGGTCCACCAATACAAGGGCTTCAGATCATGGTACATTTTGGTGCTTCTTGGATGCATGGAGAAATTGGAGAGATGGGCCTCATCCAAGATTTTCTTCTTAAGATCTTTATTTTTAGGAACACCAATCTGCTTTTGAACCACAATATACCCTTTCCATCTTGGTGAAAACATTTATACTTCTCTGTCTTCTGATGGAGGTTCTCCTTAATGATTTGCACAACCTTGTCACTGAGTTGGGCCATGATGATCTGGTCTTGCAAAGTTGGCTCAACAGAAATGTGAGACAAAGCACCAGAAGGAATTACTTCAATCTTTATTTTGCTCAACTCATCACACAGGGTGTTGATGCGAGAATCCATCATAACACAGTTGCATTGCAATTTCCGACTCAAGGCATCTGCCACCACATTGGCCTTCCCTGGGTGATAATGTACCTCCAGGTCATAGTCCTTGATCAGCTCTAGCCATCTTCTCTGCCTCATGTTGAGATCGGCCTGAGTAAAGATGTACTTAAGGCTCTTATGATCGGTGAAGATGTTGCAGTGGGTTCCCATCAAATAGTGTCTCCACATTTTCAATGCATGGACCACGGCTCCTAACTCCAAGTCATGAGTGGGATAATTTTGCTCATAAGGCCTAAGTGCTCTTGATGCATAAGTGAAAGTCGCCTAGAGGGGGGTGAATAGGGCGAAACTGAAATTCTCAAGAATGATCACAACTACAAGCCGGGTTAGCGTTAGAAATATAATCGAGTCCGCGAGAGAGGGCACAAAACAAATCGCAAGCGAATAAGAAGTGTGACACGCGGATTTGTTTTACCGAGGTTCGGTTCTCGCAAACCTACTCCCCGTTGAGGAGGCCACAAAGGCCGGGTCTCTTTCAACCCTTACCCTCTCTCAAACGGTCCCTCGGACCGAGTGAGCTTTCTCTTCTCAATCACTTGGAACACAAAGTTCCTACAAGGACCACCACAAGATTGGTGTCTCTTGCCTCAATTACAAGTGAGTTTGATCGCAAGAAAGAATCAAGAAAGAAGAAAGCAATCCAAGCGCAAGAGCTCGAAAGAACACAAGCAAATATCTCTCTCTAATCACTAGGGCGTTGTGTGGAATTTGGAGAGGATTTAATCTCTTTGGTGTGTCTAGAATTGAATGCTAGAGCTCTTGTAAGTAGTTGAGAAGTGGAAAACTTGGATGCTATGAATGGTGGGTGGTTGGGGGTATTTATAGCCCCAACCACCAAACTAGCCGTTTGGTGAGGCTGTTTGTTCGATGGTGCACCGGACAGTCCGGTGCACACCGGACATGTCCGATGCGACAGCCACGTCACCAAAAGCCGTTGGGTTCGACCGTTGGAGCTCTGTCTTCTGGGCCCGCCTGGATGTCCGGTGGCGCACCGGACATGCACTGTAGATTGTCCGGTGCGCCAGCATGGGCGTGCCTGACCTCTGCGCGCGCAGCGCGCGCATTTAATGCGTCGCAGGTAGCCGTTGGCGCCGAAATAGCCATTGCCCCGCTGTTACACCGGACAGTCCGGTGTACACCGGACAGTCCGGTGAATTATAGCGGAGCAGTTGAAATGAATTCCCGAGGCTGGCGAGTTCCGGAGGCCGCTCTTCCTTGGAGCACCGGACACTGTCCGGTGTACACCGGACAGTCCGGTGAATTATAGCGGAGTCGCCTCTGGAATTTCCCGAAGGTGACGAGTTTGAAGTTGGTGTTCTCTGGTGCACCGGACATGTCCGGTGGCACACCGGACAGTCCAGTGCGCCAGACCAGAGGTGCCTTCGGTTGTCCCTTTGCTCTTTTGTTGAACCCAATACTTGGTATTTTTATTGGCTAAGTGTGAACCTTTGGCACCTGTATAACTTATACACTAGAGCAAACTAGTTAGTCCAAATATTTGTGTTGGGTAATTCAACCACCAAAATTAATTAGGGACTAGGTGTAAGCCTAATTCCCTTTCAATCTCCCCCTTTTTGGTGATTGATGCCAACACAAACCAAAGCAAATATAAAAGTGCATAATTGAACTAGTTTGCATAATGTAAGTGCAAAGGTTGCTTGAAATTGAGCCAATGTAAATTCTTACAAGATATGCATGGATTGTTTCTTTATAATTAATATTTTGGACCACGCTTGCACCACATGTTTTGTTTTTGCAAACTCTTTTGTAAATTCTTTTCAAAGTCCTTTTGCAAGATAGTCAAAGGCAAATGAATAAGATTTTGAGAAGCATCTTCAAGATTTGAAATTCTCTCCCCTTGTTCAAAATGCTTTTCCTTTGACTAAACAAAACTCCCCCTCAAATAAATTCTCCTCTTAGTGTTCAAGAGGGTTTTAAGATATCAAGTTTTGAAAATACTACTTGCTCCCCCTTTAGAACACAAAGAGATACCAATTTGAAATTTTCCAATTGAAAACCATTAATTTTAAAATTTGGGTGGTGGTGCGGTCCTTTTGCTTTGGGCTCATATTTTCTCCCCCTTTGGCATGAATCGCCAAAAACGGAATCATTAGAGCCCTTTCCTAACTATTTTCTCCCCTTTGGCAAATAAAACATATGAGTGAAGATTATACCAAAGACGAAAAAGTGCTCGGAGCGACGGCGAAGGATGAGTAGTAGAGTGGAGTGGAAGCCTTTGTCTTCGCCGAAGACTCCAATTCCCTTTCAATATACCTATGACTTGGTTTGAAATACACTTGAAAACGCATTAGTCATAGCATATATAAAAGAGACATGATCAAAGGTATACTTATGAGCTATGTGTGCAAGTTTAGCAAAAGAAGTTCCTAGAATCAAGAATATTGAGCTCATGCCTAAGTTTGGTAAAAGATTGTTCATCAAGTGGCTTGGTAAAGATATCGGCTAATTGATCTTTAGTGTTAATGTATGAAATCTCGATATCCCCCTTTTGTTGGTGATCCCGAAGAAAATGATACCGAATGGCTATGTGTTTAGTGCGGCTATGCTCAACGGGATTATCCGCCATGCGGATTGCACTCTCATTATCACATAGAAGAGGAACTTTGGTTAATTTGTAACCATAGTCCCGCAGGGTTTGCCTCATCCAAAGCAATTGCGCGCAACAATGGCCTGCGGCAATGTACTCGGCTTTGGCGGTAGAAAGAGCGACCGAATTTTGCTTCTTTGAAGCCCAAGACACCAAGGAACTTCCCAAGAACTGGCAAGTCCCCGATGTGCTCTTCCTATTAATCTTACACCCCGCCCAGTCGGCATCCGAATAACCAATCAAATCAAATGTGGATCCCCGAGGGTACCAAAGCCCAAACTTAGGAGTATAAGCCAAATATCTCAAGATTCGTTTTACGGCCGTAAGGTGGGATTCCTTAGGGTCGGATTGGAATCTTGCACACATGCATATGGAAAGCATGATGTCCGGTCGAGATGCACATAAATAAAGTAATGAACCAATCATCGACCGGTATACCTTTTGATCGACGGATTTACCTCCCGTGTCGAGGTCGAGATGCCCATTTGTTCCCATGGGTGTCTTGATGGGCTTGGCATCCTTCATTCCAAACTTGGTTAGAATGTCTTGAGTGTACTTCGTTTGGCAAATGAAGGTGCCTTCTTGGAGTTGCTTGACTTGGAATCCTAGAAAATACTTCAACTCCCCCATCATAGACATCTCGAATTTTTGTGTCATGATCCTACTAAATTCTTCACAAGTAGATTCGTTAGTAGACCCAAATATGATATCATCAACATAAATTTGGCATACAAACAAATCATTGTCAAGAGTTTTAGTGAATAAAGTAGGATCGGCCTTGCCGACTTTGAAGCCATTAGCAATAAGGAAATCTCTAAGGCATTCATACCATGCTCTTGGGGCTTGCTTGAGCCCATAAAGCGCCTTAGAGAGCCTATAGACATGGTTAGGGTACTCACTATCTTCAAAGCCGGGAGGTTGCTCAACATAGACCTCTTCCTTGATTGGTCCGTTGAGGAAGGCACTCTTCACGTCCATTTGGTAAAGCTTGAAGCCATGGTAAGTAGCATAGGCCAATAATATACAAATTGACTCAAGCCTAGCTACGGGTGCATAGGTTTCACCGAAATCCAAACCTTCGACTTGGGAGTATCCCTTGGCCACAAGTCGAGCTTTGTTCCTTGTCACCACACCATGCTCGTCTTGCTTGTTGCGGAAGACCCACTTGGTTCCTACAACATTTTGATTAGGACGTGGAACTAAATGCCATACCTCGTTCCTAGTGAAGTTGTTGAGCTCCTCTTGCATCGCCATCACCCAATCCGAATCTTGAAGTGCTTCCTCTACCCTGTGTGGCTCAATAGAGGAAACAAAAGAGTAATGCTCACAAAAATGTGCAACACGAGATCGAGTGGTTACCCCCTTATGAATGTCGCCGAGGATGGTGTCGACGGGGTGATCTCGTTGTATTGCTTGGTGGACTCTTGGGTGTGGCGGCTTTGGTTCTTCATCCTCCTTGTCTTCATCATTTGCATCTCCCCCTTGATCATTGCCGTTATCTTGAGGTGGCTCATCATTTTGATCTTCTCCTTCATCAACTTGAGCCTCGTCCTCATTTTGGGTTGGTGGAGATGCTTGCGTGGAGGAGGATGGTTGATTTTGTGCATGTGGAGGCTCTTCGGATTCCTTAGGACACACATCCCCAATGGACATGTTCCTTAGCGCGATGCACGGAGCCTGTTCTTCACCTATCTCATCAAGATCAACTTGCTCCACTTGAGAGCCGTTAGTCTCATCAAACACAACGTCACAAGAAACTTCAACAAGTCCTAAGGACTTGTTAAAGACTCTATATGCCCTTGTGTTTGAGTCATATCCTAGTAAAAAGCCTTCTACAGTTTTAGGAGCAAATTTAGATTTTCTACCTCTCTTAACAAGAATAAGGCATTTGCTACCAAAAACTCTAAAATATGAAATATTGGGCTTTTTACAAGTGAGGAGTTCATAGGATGTCTTCTTGAGGATTCGGTGAAGATATAACCAGTTGATGGCGTAGCAGGCGGTGTTGACCGCCTCAGCCCAAAACCGATCCGGTGTCTTGTATTCATCAAGCATGGTTCTTGCCATGTCCAATAGAGTTCGATTTTTACTCTCCACTACACCATTTTGTTGTGGGGTGTAGGGAGAAGAGAACTCATGCTTGATGCCCTCTTCCTCAAGAAAGCCTTCAATTTGAGAGTTCTTGAACTCCGTCCCATTGTCGCTTCGAATTTTCTTGATCCTTAAGTCGAACTCATTTTGAGCCCGTCTCAAGAATCCCTTTAAGGTCTCTTGGGTATGAGATTTTTCCTGCAAAAAGAACACCCAAGTGAAGCGAGAATAATCATCCACAATAACTAGACAGTACTTACTCCCGCCGATGCTTATGTAAGCGATCGGGCCGAATAAATCCATGTGTAGGAGCTCCAGTGGTCTGTCACTTGTCATAATGTTCTTGTGTGGATGATGAGTGCCAACTTGCTTCCCTGCTTGGCATGCGCTACAAATCCTGTCTTTCTCAAAATGAACATTTGTTAGTCCTAAAATGTGCTCTCCCTTTAGAAGCTTATGAAGATTCTTCATCCCAACGTGGGCTAGTCGGCGATGCCAGAGCCAACCCATGTTAGTCTTAGCAATTAAGCATGTGTCAAGTTCAGCTCTATCAAAATCTACAAAGTATAGCTGACCCTCTAACACACCCTTAAATGCTATTGAATCATCACTTCTTCTAAAGACAGTGACACCTACATCAGTAAAGAGACAGTTGTAGCCCATTTGACATAGTTGCGAAACGGAAAGCAAATTGTAATCTAAAGAATCTACAAGAAAAACATTGGAAATAGTATGGTCAGGTGATATAGCAATTTTACCCAATCCTTTGACCAAACCTTGATTTCCATCCCTGAATGTGATAGCTCGTTGGGGATCTTAGTTTTTCTCATATGAGGAGAACATCTTCTTCTCCCCTGTCATGTGGTTTGTGCACCCGCTGTCGAGTATCCAACTTGAGCCCCCGGATGCATAAACCTACAAAACAATTTTAGTTCTTGACTTTAGGTACCCAAACGGTTTTGGGTCCTTTGGCATTAGAAACAAGAACTTTGGGTACCCAAACACAAGTCTTGGAGCCCTTGTGTTTGCCCCCAACAAACTTGGCAACTACTTTGCCGGATTTGTTAGTAAGCACATATGATGCATCAAAAGTTTTGAATGAAATAGCATGATCATTTGATGCACTAGGAGTTTTCTTTCTAGGCAACTTAGCACGGGTTGGTTGCCTAGAGCTAGATGTCTCACCCTTATATATAAAAGCATAGTTAGGGCCAGAGTGAGACTTCCTAGAATGAGTTCTCCTAATTTTGCTCTCGGGATAATCGGCAGGGTACAAAATGTAACCCTCATTATCCTGAGGCATGGGAGCCTTGCCCTTAACAAAGTTAGACAAATTTTTAGGAGGGGCATTAAGTTTGACATTGTCTCCCCTTTGGAAGCCAATGCCATCCTTGATGCCAGGGCGTCTCCCATTATAGAGCATACTTCTAGCAAATTTAAACTTTTCATTTTCTAAGTTATGCTCGGCAATTTTAGCATCTAATATTGCTATATGATCATTTTGTTGTTTAATTAAAGCCATGTGATCATGAATAGCATTGATATCAACATCTCTACATCTAGTGCAAATAGAAACATGCTCAACGGTAGATGTAGAGGGTTTGCAAGATTTTAATTCTACAACCTTAGCATGTAGTATATCATTCTCATTTCTAAGGTTAGAAATAGTAACATTGCAACCATCAAAATCTTTAGCCTTAGCAATTAATTTTTCATTTTCAATCCTAAGGCTAGCAAGAGAGATGTTTAATTCTTCAATCTTAGCAAGCAAATCATCATTATCATTTCTAAGATTGGGAATTGAAACATCACAAACATGAGAATCAACCTTAGCAATTAATTTAGCATTTTCTTGTCTAAGGTTGGCAATAGTGTCATGGCATGTGCTTAGCTCACTAGATAATTTCTCACATTTTTCTACCTCAAGAGCATAAGCATTCTTAACCTTAACATGTTTCTTGTTTTCCTTAATTAGGAAGTCCTCTTGGGAATCCAAAAGGTCATCCTTTTCATGAATGGCACTAATTAATTCATTCAATTTTTCCTTTTGTTCCATGTTAAGGTTGGCAAAAAGGGTACGCAAATTATTTTCCTCATCACTAGCATTATCATCACTAGAGGACTCATATTTAGTGGAGGATTTAGATTTAACCTTCTTCCTTTTGCCGTCCTTTGCCATGAGGCACTTGTGGCCGACGTTGGGGAAGAGGAGTCCCTTAGTGACGGCGATGTTGGCGGCGTCCTCGTCGTCGGAGGAGGAGTCGGTGGAGCTCTCGTCGGAGTTCCACTCCCGGCAAACATGGGCATCGCCTCCCCTCTTCTTGTGGTATCTCTTCTTTTCTCTCCTCTTACCCTTCTTGTCGTCGCCCCTGTCACTGTCACTAGATATAGGCCATTTTGCAATGAAATGACCGGGCTTACCACACTTGTAGCAAACCTTCTTAGAACGGGATTTGTAATCCTTCCCCTTCCGTTGCTTGAG
Organism: Zea luxurians; assembly: GCA_029449295.1. NCBI lineage: Eukaryota > Viridiplantae > Streptophyta > Magnoliopsida > Poales > Poaceae > Zea > Zea luxurians. Next base: position 39,522,721 of record JAOPSE010000021.1, read on the forward strand.
GATTTGGCGAAAGCTTTTGATGATTAAAGTCATCTCCTCATTGTCGAGCTTGGAGGCGTCAATTGGTTGTCTACTCGGTGTAGACTCCTCCTTCTTCTCCTCAGTCGCCTTAAATGCCACCGGTTGTGCTTCGGACGTGGAGGGTTCATCAAGCTCGTTGATCTTCTTTGAGCCTTTAATCATACATTCAAAGCTCACAAAATTCCCGATTACTTCCTCGGGAGTCATTAGTGTATATCTTGGGTTGCCACGAATTAATTGCACTTGAGTAGGGTTAAGGAAAATAAGAGATCTTAGAATAACCTTAACCACCTCGTGGTCGTCCCACTTCTTGCTCCCGAGGTTGCGCACTTGGTTCACCAAGGTTTTGAGCCGGTTGTACATATCTTGTGCCTCCTCCCCTTGGCGAAGACGGAAGCGACCGAGCTCCCCCTCGATCGTTTCCCGCTTGGTGATCTTGGTGAGTTCATCACCCTCGTGCGCGGTCTTGAGAAGGTCCCAAATCTCCTTTGCATTCTTCAACCCTTGCACCTTGTTGTATTCCTCCTTGCTTAGAGAGGCTAGGAGTATGGTTGTAGCTTGAGAGTTGAAGTGCTCGATTTGGGCCACTTCGTCCGTATCATAGTCTTCATCCCCTACGGATGGTACCTGTGCTCCAAACTCAACAACATTCCATATACTTTTGTGGAGTGAGGTCAGATGAAATTTCATTAAATCACTCCACCTAGCATAATCTTCGCCATCAAAGGTTGGCGGTTTGCCTAATGGAACGGAAAGTAATGGAGTAGGTCTAGATGTACGAGGATAGTGTAAGGGGATCTTACTAAACTTCTTGCGCTCTTGGCGCTTAGAAGTTACGGACGACGCATCGGAGTCGGAGGTCGATGTTGATGAAGTGTCGGTCTCGTAGTAGACCACCTTCCTCATCCTCTTGTGCTTGTCGCCTTTCCGATGCGACTTGTGGGAAGAAGATTTCTCCTTCTTCTCCTTGTGGTGTGAAGAAGAAGATCTTTTCTCCTTCCGTTTGGAGGAGTCCTTCTTCTTCTCCTTCTTCTTGGTGCGGGACTCTTCCGATGAAGTGCTCCCTTGGCTCGTAGTGGGCTTGTCGCCGGTCTCCATCTCCCTCTTGGTGTGATCTCCCGACATCACTTCGAGCGGTTAGGCTCTAATGAAGCACCAGGTTCTGATACCAATTGAAAGTCGCCTAGAGGGGGGTGAATAGGGCGAAACTGAAATTCTCAAGAATGATCACAACTACAAGCCGGGTTAGCGTTAGAAATATAATCGAGTCCGCGAGAGAGGGCGCAAAACAAATCGCAAGCGAATAAGAAGTGTGACACGCGGATTTGTTTTACCGAGATTCGGTTCTCGCAAACCTACTCCCCGTTGAGGAGGCCACAAAGGCCGGGTCTCTTTCAACCCTTACCCTCTCTCAAACGGTCCCTCGGACCGAGTGAGCTTTCTCTTCTCAATCACTTGGAACACAAAGTTCCTACAAGGACCACTACAAGATTGGTGTCTCTTGCCTCAATTACAAGTGAGTTTGATCGCAAGAAAGAATCAAGAAAGAAGAAAGCAATCCAAGCGCAAGAGCTCGAAAGAACACAAGCAAATCTCTCTCTCTAATCACTAGGGTGTTGTGTGGAATTTGGAGAGGATTTAATCTCTTTGGTGTGTCTAGAATTGAATGCTAGAGCTCTTGTAAGTAGTTGAGAAGTGGAAAACTTGGATGCTATGAATGGCGGGTGGTTGGGGGTATTTATAGCCCCAACCACCAAACTAGCCGTTTGGTGAGGCTGTCTGTTCGATGGTGCACCGGACAGTCCGGTGCACACCGGACATGTCCGGTGCGACAGCCACGTCACCAAAAGCCGTTGGGTTCGACCGTTGGAGCTCTGTCTTCTGGGCCCGCCTGGATGTCCGGTGGCGCACCGGACATGCACTGTAGATTGTCCGGTGCGCCAGCATGGGCGTGCCTGACCTCTGCGCGCGCAGCGCGCGCATTTAATGCGTCGCAGGTAGCCGTTGGCGCCGAAATAGACATTGCCCCGCTGTTACACCGGACAGTCCGGTGTACACCGGACAGTCCGGTGAATTATAGCGGAGTAGTTGAAATGAATTCCCGAGGCTGGCGAGTTCCGGAGGCCGCTCTTCCTTGGAGCACCGGACACTGTCCGGTGTACACCGGACAGTCCGGTGAATTATAGCGGAGTCGCCTCTGGAATTTCCCGAAGGTGACGAGTTTGAAGTTGGTATTCTCTGGTGCACCGGACATGTCCGGTGGCACACCGGACAGTCCGGTGCGCCAGACCAGAGGTGCCTTCGGTTGTCCCTTTGCTCTTTTGTTGAACCCAATACTTGGTCTTTTTATTGGCTAAGTGTGAACCTTTGGCACCTGTATAACTTATACACTAGAGCAAACTAGTTAGTCCAAATATTTGTGTTGGGTAATTCAACCACCAAAATTAATTAGGGACTAGGTGTAAGCCTAATTCCCTTTCAGTAAGCAATGACTCGGTTGTCTTGCATCAAGACACAACCCAGTCTAGTGCCAGAGGCATCACAGTACACATCAAATGGTTTGATGTTGTCAGGTTGCGCTAACACTGGTGTTGTGGTCAGATGTTGCCTCAATGCATGGAAGGCATCTTCGCACTTCTGACCCCCAAACAAACTTGGCTTCTTTCTTCAACAATTCAGTTATGGGCTTCGCAATTCGAGAGAAATCCAGAATGAATCTTCAATAATAATCAGCCAATCTCAGAAAACTTCGAATTTGACGGACAGTCGTTGGCGGCTTCCAGTTCATCACCTCTTACACCTTATCAGGATCAACAGCTATACCTGCCTGAGAGATAGTGTGACCCAAGAATTTGATTTCCTTTAGCCAAAAATCACATTTTGACAACTTAGCATAAAGACGGTGCTCTCGCAGACGTTGAAGCACTACATGCAAATGCCTGGCATGTTCTTCTTCGTTCTTTGAGTACACGAAGATATCATCGATGAAAACCACTATGAACTTGTCTAGTTCAGGCATGAAAACAGAATTCATCAGATACATGAAGTATGCTGGTGCATTAGTCAGCCCAAATGACATTACCAAGAATTCATACAACCCATATCTGGTCGAGAAGGCAGTCTTCAGAATATCACTTGCTCGTATCTTGATTTGATGATAGCCGGAGCGAATGTCTATTTTGGAAAACACTTCGGCTCCGCCAACTGATCGAAAAGAACATCAATACGAGGCAAAGGATACTTGTTCTTGATAGTCACCGCATTAAGTGGGCGATAATCTATGCATAGCCTCAAGCTTTTATCTTTCTTCTTCACAAACAAGGCTGGACATCCCCAAGGCGAAGTACTTAGGCGGATAAAACCTTTGTCCAGCAATTCTTGCAATTGCTTCTTCAATTCTGCCAACTCAGCGGGTGGCATCTGGTAAGGTCTCTTGGAAATAGGTGACGTTCCCGGTTGCAACTTGATGGCGAATTCTATATCCCGGTCTGGTGGCATTCCTGGTAATTCATCCAGAAAAACATCCACATAATCACAGACCACTAGAATCTTCTTCAGGGGTAACTCCGTCATAGCAAAAGCATATGACTGAGTAGAATCTTAACTGGGCAGAAACAAGGTGAAACTCCCATTGATTGGGGAATTGATTTCGACGATGCAGCTGGCTACATCAAGCACTACTTGGTGTCTGGTCATCCAATTGGCTCCCAGAATAATATCCACATTCTTCAAACCCAAAACAAGGAGGGTGGTTTTGATAATGTGGCTTCCCAGTTGAATAGGCACACTTTGGTTCAATTGGTTAGTTGCAATTTTACCCCCAGGTGTGGCTATCATGAATGACCCTTTTGTGTGATAGAAAGGCAGTTGACATTTAGCACTGAACTTTTGGCTAATGAAACTATGAGATGCACCAGAATCAAACAAAATTAATGTAGGTTGATTATAAACTGAAAAGATACCAGTCATGATGGGGGCTCCCTCAGGTAACTCCTCCAGAGTAGTGAAGTTGAGCTTCCCTTGCCTGACTTGCACCTTCTACTTTCTTCCCTTGTCTTGATTTGGTGCTGGCATCTGCCTCTGCTGATTTCTTGGGCAATTCTTGGCATAGTGGCCCACATTGCCATAAGTGAAGCACTTGTTCCCATTTCCCTGGCGGAACTGCTGCTGCGGAGGCTGATTGTTCCTTGGAGCGGGAGCTGGAAAACGGGTGGGTGTTGGCTGCTGCTGCTGAGGTGGCCTAATCACCCATCTGCCTGCCTACTGCTGGAATCCTCTGCTCTGATTGTGGGAAACAATCCTGAATCTCTGGGTCTGAGCGGAGGGTGCTACCATTGGTGCCTTTCTCTTCTTCTCTGCCCGGTGAGCTATAATACAATCCTCCTGGGAGATGGCCAAGTTGACCAACTCGTTGAAGCTATCAACCCGGACAGTGTTGAGACGCTCACGCAACTTGGTGTTGAGACCCCTGTGGAAGCGGTCTCTCTTCTTTTCATCGGAATCAGCATGATAACCTATGTACTGGCACAGGTCGTTGAAGGCCTGAGCATACTGCAATACCGTGCGGGTTCCTTGATTGAGTGCCAGGAACTCATTCAGTTTGCGATCAAGAATTCCAGCTGGGATATGGTGCCCTCTGAAAGCAGCCTTGAATTCCTCCCAAGAAACTTCATGACCAGCAGGTAGCATAGCACGGAAATGGTCCCACCAAGTCCGAGCAGGCCGTGAAGCTGCTGCGCGGCGAAGCGAGCCTTGGTGTCATCAGGGCAGTCTCCCGTGAGGAGGGGAAACTTGGACTCCACGATGTGTAACCACACGTCAGCATCCAATGGATCCTCTGCCTTGGTGAACAAGGGCGGCTGTGTACTCAGGAACTCCTGGTAGGTTGCCGCTGCCGGAGGTCGCTGCGGCTGGCCTCCACCATACTGCTGAGGGTGGGGCTGTGTAATACTCCAAGTTGTATACCAAGAATAATAGAGAGAGAGTTGTTCTCAATTTTGTATGTCTCATTTGCATCATGAAAAGAGCATATACAAAAATTTAGAGTTTAATTCAAACAATTGATAAAAATTTGCATCATGTTGGAGTTTTATTGTTTGTGCATTAAATAAAGTAATAATGTTAATAATAATAATAATAAAACAATGATTCTAAAGGTTGAAGTGATCCCTAAATTAAAATTTAGGGGTTTGAAATAAGAAGAATAGGAAAGACATAGAAATACAAAAATATAAATATTCTTAGGCTTACTACTTTTTACTGTACAAACATAGTGTAAATGTGGCCACAAAGTTTGAATTTAAAACTTGAATCCAAATTGGATTAGAAAATAGAGAGAAAGAAAAGAAAACAGAAAATATAAAAAAAAGAATAAAAAGGATTCATGGGCCAACATTACTCAAACCGGCCCACTTAACCTCCCTCGTGCGGCCCAAGATCAATTCCACTCCCGCGCGCGCCCTCTCATCTATTTCGCTGACCGTGGGCCCCGCTTGGCAGCCGGCTCCTGCGCGCGGGACGCTTCTCCGTGTGTCACTGGTGCTCGGGCCCACTGGCCAGGAGCGTCTCCCACGCGCTCGGACTCCATCCACCGCCGCGCCAACAACCTTCCCGAGCTCAACTAACGCGGCGATCCATCCGGGAGCAACGTGCGCCGCGACCGAGTTCGTTGACCCTATAAATCGCGGGGCAGTTCCATCGTCCTCGGCCCATCTCACAACCCCGCGTCCACCTTATCCAGCCGCCAGCGCCGTGTGGAAAACGGAGACCCGCCGCGGAGCAATTACCGGCTCACCGTCGACCGCGCCTTCATTCCACTCACCGGTAATCCACTGCAATACTTGTCGCCTTTACCTTCTCAACGCGTTACCTCGGTAGATTGGAAGAATAGGGTTGTTGGCAAGGAGTATTGCTCGTCGCAGACCACTATGAGTCGCCGCCACCGTGGGTAGACGGTCTGGTGGTCGCCTGGGCCTCGAGTCGCGGTCAGGGACCTTCGGCGTGGAACTCTGGTGCGTGTGGTTCCCTTGGCTGGGCTATTTGGTGACCGGACCTCGTCGAATCGCTCATCGGAGTATCTATCTCCGCCGTGAACCTAGCTGTGCCGTGGGCAGGGTGTCTGCGCTGTGTCGCGGCTGGAATTGAGGGGCGACATGGGTGCGGGCCGTTTCGAATCTCACGTGGGTCGAGTGAATTCGGGATTGGGGACTTGGGTCGGCCGGAATAGCGCGTACTCCGGTGAGGTGTGCGGCCGCAGGTTCGGTCGCTGTCGTCTTGGACGCGACGGAGGAAGGGGATGAACCCAGTATCGTTGATCTTTTCTTGGACGGCTGAGATCAATTGGGCAAAGCGTTTTTTTGTCGTATTGAACTAGGACCGTCCGATCGGGATCGGATGGCTGTGAGTAGATCTCGACTTCATTAAGTCTGGGCCCTTGATGTTAGATCCAAGGGTCTCTGCTGCATACCGGTTCGCTTGAGATCAATCTAATCCGAACCACTCGCTCCTTATCGGACGGCCCACCGTGGCCGATACCTCTTCGGCCAGGTACTTTTGCATAAGAGTCCCTGGTCTTTGCTGTAAACAACCCGCGGTCCACCTGTATAGTGCGCTGAGTCTTAGAAATTCTTACCCGAAACCCCCTGTGTTTTCTGGTATTCGAGGCCCGATCCAGAGAACTTTAAAAATCAGAAATTAAATTCAGAAATTAATTTTTGTGCAAAAATAAATGTTAAAACTTGTTTAATTCATAGTAAATGCATATGAACTCCAAATTAGACCATTCCAGTTCCTAAATTTTTGTAATAATATTGTCTACCCATTAGTGCCTCTGTTCTGACATGACAAACACATTAAAATTATTCTTTCACTTAATCTTGTATTAAATGCATAAAACCTTAGAAAATCCATAACTTAAAATATATAACTCCAAATTTGATGATTCCAGTTCCTGTAATCTTATTTTAATGCCTAGTTTATTACTGTATATTCTATTTGCATGTTTGATGTGATGTTAATTTATGCTATGCCATGTATGTATTGTATTGATGCGAGTAGACGAGCAACCCACTGTGGAACCTGAGCTTCAACAAGTTGAGATAGCTGAGCAGGAGCTCATTACAGGCAAGTTGTGCCCTTGATCACTTCTTTTACCCATTCATGTTCTTATTATTCATAATGATCTGCATAGGATAATTTTGCTGGGACCCAATAGGATACCCTAGATTTGACTATCTTTATACCTTGCTTCACCACTGGTTTTACTACTAATGTTTTGGGTAGTACATGCTATTGCTTTATGTGGATTGGGTATAGAGATATTCATCACTCATTGTTATACTATTTATTGTTATCTGTTTTATTCTTCCTTGTTCATGTTAAGATCATTATGTTAATGGGAACATGGAGAACCACCCGGGAAAACAGTGCTACCACAAGGGTTTAATGGGACGCCCTTGGCTGATTAACTAGGAAAGCTAGGGGAGGGCTACCTTACCCGAAAGGGGCAAGGGCAGTAGGGGAGTGGTCAGTGTAGGGAGGTCCCTGGTTGATTTTGCTGCGATGGCGGTCAGCCAGGAACCCTGCACTGGAGCTTCCTATAAACTGTAGCGGGTAGTCTGAAGCTAGTGGAACTTTGTAAAGGCCTCGTAGTGGTACCCTGCCTCGCTTCCTTGGTAGAGGTGTATGGAGTCTGATCAACTCTGTGGCAAATGGGTAACACGACTTGTGGGTAAAGATGCGCAACCTCTGCAGAGTGTAAAACTGGTATACTAGCCGTGCTCACGGTCATGAGCGGCTCGGACACTCACATGATTAAATTATGGAACTTAAACTTAACCTGTCATTTCATTGCATTTGGGATTATTTTATTATTACTTTTACTTATTATTACTATGGTTTGGTATTCACTTACACTTAGTAATCGCTAATAAAATTTTGACCAACTTATAAAAGCAATGCTCAGCTTCAGCCTTTATTTCATTGATCAGCCTTACACTTCATGAACTCCCACCTTTGGTGAGTTCATGCCACATTATTCCCCACGACTTGTTGAGCTATGAACGTATGTGAGCTCACTCTTGCTGTCTCACACCCCCCCCACAGGAGAAGAGCAGGTGGTTGAAGAGGAGCCGCCTAACACTGAGGAGTTTGATCTGATCTAGGTGGCGTTTCTCAGTTGACATTGGCGCCGACGATCCTTAGTTCGTTTTATATTTATCTTTATTTTGTAATAAGTCTTCCGCTATGTAATAAATACTCTGATGTTTATGACATTTATCTCTATACACTCTGTTATTATATATGTTGTCTTCTTTGGCGCATGTATGAGATGCACCTGGCTTTGTTCCTTAAAGCCGGGTGTTACAGAAGTGGTATCAGAGGAAATGTTGACTGTAGGACGAAACTTAGATAGAAATGGACAAAACCCTTACCTACTTACCTTATTCTGATTCATTCTATACTTACCTTACTCTGATTCTTTCCATACTTAACTTGATCCTGTCTCACCTTCTACTGCTTTACTCTGATCATTCTTATCTTTTCTACTCTAAGACAAGATGGATTTCACACCTTGGAATCCTATGACTATGATCTTTCTAAGAGATAGGGAACCTAAGACAAAATTCAAAACTACTTTCTTTAAAAATGTTGTTTGATTGTGCTGATGCTAAATGCCTGATTTGCTTCTTTGATTGATTGAATTATTATAGATGGACATCTTAGTATGTACCACCATAAGGTATTGAATTAGCTAGGATAGGTGAAATATTAATCTGCTTAGCTAATAAAAGTCCCCCAAAGTAACCTGATTTGTAAATACCTGCCTTGCCTACTATTTTCTTACCATATGTATCTAACTCAGATGGTCAATACCAGGCGGGGTGGTGGAATTGACTTGCCTCCTAACCAACACACTCGAAGACAACCTCAGCCACAACCTGCTGGGATGAATCCTCCCAATCCTCCACCAGGCGGAGTTGACCCATTGGTTGCTGCTCAGATGGCGGTGATGCAGCAGATGGCAGACACCATGGCTGATATGCGTGCCCAGATGCAGCAAGAACGCCAGGAGATGCGTCAAGAAAGAGAAGATATACGCCAGGAGCTGCGCCAGGAGAGAGATGAGATACGCCAAGAAAGGAGGGCGCAACAACAGCAGCTGCAACAACAACTTCAACAGCAGCAGCAACAGCAACAAGTGCCATTGCCTCCACCACCGCCACCAGTTCCACCTCGGGATAAGCACCGGGAGTTTATGAGTCATAAGCCACCTACATTCGCTAGCTCACCTGATCCACTGGACGCGGATGATTGGTTGAAGTCAATTGAGAAGATGCTGAATATTGCACAATGCACTGACCGGGAGAAGGTTTTATATGCTTCTGGACGTCTGACTGGTCCTGCTGCTGACTGGTGGGATTCTTATACAGCTGCCCATGATGCTGCGGATACTATTACTTGGGCAGAGTTCAGTACACAATTCAGGAACTACCATATTCCAGCTGGTATGATCAAGATCAAGAAGAAGGAGTTTCTGTCATTGAAGCAAGGCAACATGTCAGTCAGCGAATACAGAGACAAATTTATTCAGCTATCCAGATATGCCCCTGAAGAAGTTGCTGAAGACAAGAGGAAGCAGGAGCATTTTATTGAAGGACTTAATGGACCGCTGCAGTATGCTCTAGTGGCACACACTTTTCCATCATTTCAGAGGCTACTGGATAAGGCTCTTGCTATTGAACACAAGCGTGTTCAACTGGGTGATTTGAAGAGGAAGGCTATCTCACAAGGACAGGGTAGCAGCAGTGTTCGTCCTCGCTACAGTTCACCACAGGGTACACCGACTCGACCCGGAGGACCACGCCCAGTTCAGCAATCACCACTGAGGACTCCACCTCCTCGACAGGCTACTCCCACTGGCACCCCGACGAAGTTTGCAGGACAGAGTCCGGGCACTCAATGTTTCAAGTGTGGGAAGATTGGTCACTATGCAAATGTCTGCCCACAGAGGATTGCTACTACTCCAGCTCAGAACAAGCAACAGACCCCTGGCAAGGGATATTCTATAGCCAGGGTGAATCAAGTCAGCGTTGATGATACTCCTGATGGTGGTGACCTCGTAATTGGTATGTTTTATGTTAATGCAATTCCTGCAACCATATTATTTGATTCTGGTGCTACACATTCATTCATGTCTGCTCGTTATGCCAACACAAATGAAATACCACTGCTAAATATGAGAAAGCCCCTGATAGTAATTACACCTAAAGGGCCTGTTGAGGCGAATCAAATGACACGTAGATTGACATTGACCATTATGGGTAGAGAATTTGGAGCTACTGCTATAATATTAGAGTCAAGCAGTATAGATCTGATCCTTGGTATGTCATGGCTAAGAAAGGCAAAGGCCGTTATAGCATGTGGTAGAGGTACCATAGAACTCACTACCACTAAAGGAGAAAGATTTCAAGTTAATATTGCAGTAACCTCCTCATCCATGCGTGCAATGTTCTTTATGCCTGAGGAGTTTGTTGGTGACAACATCCGGGTGGTTAGAGATTTTCCGGATGTCTTTCCAGAGGAGTTACCAGGGATGCCACCTGATAGGGAAGTTGAGTTTGTTATTGATCTCTTACCTGGAACCGCCCCTATTTCTAAACGGCCATATAGAATGTCCGTAGAGGAGTTGAAGGAACTGAAGAAGCAGTTAACGGAGTTACAAGAGGCTGGTTACATTCGTCCAAGTTCCTCACCTTGGGGAGCACCGGTGTTATTTGTGCAGAAGAAGGATGGATCGCAACGGATGTGTGTGGATTATAGATCTCTTAATGATGTTACGGTGAAGAACAAGTATCCGTTGCCCCGTATTGAGGATTTATTTGATCAGATGAGAGGAGCCAGGGTATTCTCGAAGATTGATCTCCGATCGGGATACCATCAGATGAAGATTAGACCATCGGATATTCCCAAGACAGCTTTCTCGACTCGATATGGATTATATGAGTTTACGGTTATGTCATTTGGATTAACCAATGCACCAGCTTATTTCATGAATTTGATGAATAAGGTGTTTATGGAGTATTTGGACAGATTCGTCGTGGTGTTCATCGACGATATTCTTATCTATTCTAGGAATGAAAGTGATCATGAAGAACATCTAAGGTTGGTGCTAAAGAAGTTACGAGATAATCAACTCTACGCTAAGTTCAGCAAGTGCGAGTTTTGGATTGACAAGGTGCCATTCCTTGGTCATATTATTTCTAATGGAGGAATAGCAGTAGATCCTGCTAAGGTGAAGGAGATTATGGAATGGAGAGTGCCCACTACCGTTACGGAGATTCGGAGTTTCTTGGGACTCGCAGGATATTATCGGAGATTTATTGAGGGATTCTCTAAGATTGCCAAGCCTATGACATCGCTTTTGGAGAAAGGAAAAGAATTTAAGTGGGATGAGAAATGTCAAGAGAGCTTTGATCAATTGAAGGAAAGATTGATGTCACCTCCAGTATTGATTATGCCGGATCTGCAGAAGGGATTTGACATCTACTGTGATGCATGTGGCCAAGGACTTGGATGTGTGCTCATGCAAGAAGGACATGTGATTGCCTATGCATCTCGTCAGTTGCGGAAGCATGAACTGAACTACCCCACCCATGACTTGGAACTGGCAGCAGTGGTGCATGCACTGAAGATTTGGAGACACTACATCATGGGAACTAAGTGCCAAGTATACACGGATCATAAGAGTTTGAAGTATATATTCACTCAGAAGGATCTCAACCTTAGGCAACGTCGTTGGTTGGAGCTCATCAAGGATTATGACTTGGAGATTCACTATCACCCGGGCAAGGCGAATTTGGTTGCAGATGCCTTGAGTCGGAAAGAGCATGTTCACTCCGCTTTCGTTGTCCAGCTACCTGATGATTTAGCAAAAGATTTTGAGAGACTCAATTTGGGAATTGTTACTCATACTGAAGGAGTTACCATTGAGTTGGAACCTACTTTGGAGCAAGAGATTCGTAAAGGTCAGATTGGTGATGCTAAGATTCAAGAGATTAAAGATCTGATCACGGATGGTCGAGTTCCGGAATTCACAGAGGATGAGCAAGGTACCATATGGTTCAAAGATCGGATATGTGTTCCAGAGATTGATAGCCTCCGTGAGGCTATATTGAAAGAAGCTCATGATTCTGATTATTCAATCCACCCTGGAAGCACTAAGATGTATCAAGATTTGAAGCGAAAGTATTGGTGGTACGGACTGAAAAGAGATGTGGCTGCTCATGTGGCTAAGTGTGATGTGTGTCAAAGAGTCAAGGCCGAACATCAAAGACCCGCTGGACTATTGCACCCATTGAAGATACCCGAGTGGAAATGGGAAGAAATTGGTATGGATTTTATTGTTGGACTACCCCGCACTCCAGCAGGATATGACTCTATTTGGGTAATTGTGGACAGATTGACCAAGGTGGCTCATTTTATACCTGTGAGGACTAATTACACGGGAGCCAAGCTAGCAGAATTGTATATGACTCGGATAGTTTGTCTACATGGAGTGCCTAAGAAGATCGTGTCTGATCGAGGATCACAGTTTACTTCTCGGTTTTGGAAGAAGTTACATGAGAGTTTAGATACAAAGTTGAATTTCAGTTCAGCCTACCATCCCCAGACTGATGGACAGACAGAGAGGACTAATCAAGTGCTGGAGGATATGTTAAGAGCTTGTGCTCTTAAACATGGTGGCAGTTGGGAGAAGAGTTTACCATATGCTGAGTTTTCTTATAATAATAGCTATCAGGCCAGTTTGAAGATGTCACCATTTGAGGCTTTGTATGGCAGGAAATGCAGGACTCCACTGTATTGGGATCAGACTGGAGAAAGACAGTTCTTCGGGCCTGAGTTGATTCAAGAGGCAGAAGAGCAAGTTCGAATGATAAGAGAAAATTTGAGAATTGCACAATCAAGGCAAAAGAGCTATGCTGATAATAGAAGGAGACTCCTGGAGTTTAAGGAGGGTGATCATGTCTATTTGAAGGTGTCACCACTTCGTGGTATGAGGAGATTTAAAGTTAAAGGGAAGTTGTCCCCTCGCTTCATTGGACCTTTCTTGATCTTAAAGCGAGTGGGGGAAGTTGCATATCAACTGGAGTTACCCGATCATCTGTCAGATGTACATGATGTGTTTCATGTGTCCCAGCTAAAGAAGTGCCTCAGGGTACCTGAGGAGCAACTACCAATGGAAGACCTCAGTGTGCAAGATGACCTGACTTATGCTGAGTACCCCATCAAGATTTTGGACACTTTGACTCGAGTTACAAGAAACAAGGTGATAAAGATGTGCAAGGTACAATGGAGTCACCATGGTGAAGATGAAGCAACGTGGGAGAGAGAAGAAGAGCTTCGTATAGATTTTCCCCATCTTTTCCCTAGTTCTTCTTAAATCTCGAGGACGAGATTATCTTTAAGGGGGGTAGGATTTGTAATACTCCAAGTTGTATACCAAGAATAATAGAGAGAGAGTTGTTCTCAATTTTGTATGTCTCATTTGCATCATGAAAAGAGCATATACAAAAATTTAGAGTTTAATTCAAACAATTGATAAAAATTTGCATCATGTTGGAGTTTTATTGTTTGTGCATTAAATAAAGTAATAATGTTAATAATAATAATAAAACAATGATTCTAAAGGTTGAAGTGATCCCTAAATTAAAATTTAGGGGTTTGAAATAAGAAGAATAGGAAAGACATAGAAATACAAAAATATAAATATTCTTAGGCTTACTACTTTTTACTGTACAAACATAGTGTAAATGTGGCCACAAAGTTTGAATTTAAAACTTGAATCCAAATTGGATTAGAAAATAGAGAGAAAGAAAAGAAAACAGAAAATATAAAAAAAAAGAATAAAAAGGATTCATGGGCCAACATTACTCAAACCGGCCCACTTAACCTCCCTCGTGCGGCCCAAGATCAATTCCACTCCCGCGCGCGCCCTCTCATCTATTTCGCTGACCGTGGGCCCCGCTTGGCAGCCGGCTCCTGCGCGCGGGACGCTTCTCCGTGTGTCACTGGGTGCTCGGGCCCACTGGCCAGGAGCGTCTCCCACGCGCTCGGACTCCATCCACCGCCGCGCCAACAACCTTCCCGAGCTCAACTAACGCGGCGATCCATCCGGGAGCAACGCGCGCCGCGACCGAGTTCGTTGACCCTATAAATCGCGGGGCAGTTCCATCGTCCTCGGCCCATCTCACAACCCCGCGTCCACCTTATCCAGCCGCCAGCGCCGTGTGGAAAACGGAGGCCCGCCGCGGAGCAATTACCGGCTCACCGTCGACCGCGCCTTCATTCCACTCACCGGTAATCCACTGCAATACTTGTCGCCTTTACCTTCTCAACGCGTTACCTCGGTAGATTGGAAGAATAGGGTTGTTGGCAAGGAGTATTGCTCGTCGCAGACCACTGTGAGTCGCCGCCACCGTGGGTAGACGGTCTGGTGGTCGCCTGGGCCTCGAGTCGCGGTCAGGGACCTTCGGCGTGGAACTCTGGTGCGTGTGGTTCCCTTGGCTGGGCTATTTGGTGACCGGACCTCGTCGAATCGCTCATCGGAGTATCTATCTCCACCGTGAACCTAGCTGTGCCGTGGGCAGGGTGTCTGCGCTGTGTCGCGGCTGGAATTGAGGGGCGACATGGGTGCGGGCCGTTTCGAATCTCACGTGGGTCGAGTGAATTCGGGATTGGGGACTTGGGTCGGCCGGAATAGCGCGTACTCCGGTGAGGTGTGCGGCCGCGGGTTCGGTCGTCGTCGTCTTGGACGCGACGGAGGAAGGGGATGAACCCAGTATCGTTGATCTTTTCTTGGACGGCTGAGATCAATTGGGCAAAGCGTTTTTTTTTGTCGTATTGAACTAGGACCGTCCGATCGGGATCGGATGGCTGTGAGTAGATCTCGACTTCATTAAGTCTGGGCCCTTGATGTTAGATCCAAGGGTCTCTGCTGCATACCGGTTCGCTTGAGATCAATCTAATCCGAACCACTCGCTCCTTATCGGACGGCCCACCGTGGCCGATACCTCTTCGGCCAGGTACTTTTGCATAAGAGTCCCTGGTCTTTGCTGTAAACAACCCGCGGTCCACCTGTATAGTGCGCTGAGTCTTAGAAATTCTTACCCGAAACCCCCTGTGTTTTCTGGTATTCGAGGCCCGATCCAGAGAACTTTAAAAATCAGAAATTAAATTCAGAAATTAATTTTTGTGCAAAAATAAATGTTAAAACTTGTTTAATTCATAGTAAATGCATATGAACTCCAAATTAGACCATTCCAGTTCCTAAATTTTTGTAATAATATTGTCTACCCATTAGTGCCTCTGTTCTGACATGACAAACACATTAAAATTATTCTTTCACTTAATCTTGTATTAAATGCATAAAACCTTAGAAAATCCATAACTTAAAATATATAACTCCAAATTTGATGATTCCAGTTCCTGTAATCTTATTTTAATGCCTAGTTTATTACTGTATATTCTATTTGCATGTTTGATGTGATGTTAATTTATGCTATGCCATGTATGTATTGTATTGATGCGAGTAGACGAGCAACCCACTGTGGAACCTGAGCTTCAACAAGTTGAGATAGCTGAGCAGGAGCTCATTACAGGCAAGTTGTGCCCTTGATCACTTCTTTTACCCATTCATGTTCTTATTATTCATAATGATCTGCATAGGATAATTTTGCTGGGACCCAATAGGATACCCTAGATTTGACTATCTTTATACCTTGCTTCACCACTGGTTTTACTACTAATGTTTTGGGTAGTACATGCTATTGCTTTATGTGGATTGGGTATAGAGATATTCATCACTCATTGTTATACTATTTATTGTTATCTGTTTTATTCTTCCTTGTTCATGTTAAGATCATTATGTTAATGGGAACATGGAGAACCACCCGGGAAAACAGTGCTACCACAAGGGTTTAATGGGACGCCCTTGGCTGATTAACTAGGAAAGCTAGGGGAGGGCTACCTTACCCGAAAGGGGCAAGGGCAGTAGGGGAGTGGTCAGTGTAGGGAGGTCCCTGGTTGATTTTGCTGCGATGGCGGTCAGCCAGGAACCCTGCACTGGAGCTTCCTATAAACTGTAGCGGGTAGTCTGAAGCTAGTGGAACTTTGTAAAGGCCTCGTAGTGGTACCCTGCCTCGCTTCCTTGGTAGAGGTGTATGGAGTCTGATCAACTCTGTGGCAAATGGGTAACACGACTTGTGGGTAAAGATGCGCAACCTCTGCAGAGTGTAAAACTGGTATACTAGCCGTGCTCACGGTCATGAGCGGCTCGGACACTCACATGATTAAATTATGGAACTTAAACTTAACCTGTCATTTCATTGCATTTGGGATTATTTTATTATTACTTTTACTTATTATTACTATGGTTTGGTATTCACTTACACTTAGTAATCGCTAATAAAATTTTGACCAACTTATAAAAGCAATGCTCAGCTTCAGCCTTTATTTCATTGATCAGCCTTACACTTCATGAACTCCCACCTTTGGTGAGTTCATGCCACATTATTCCCCACGACTTGTTGAGCTATGAACGTATGTGAGCTCACTCTTGCTGTCTCACACCCCCCCACAGGAGAAGAGCAGGTGGTTGAAGAGGAGCCGCCTAACACTGAGGAGTTTGATCTGATCTAGGTGGCGTTTCTCAGTTGACATTGGCGCCGACGATCCTTAGTTCGTTTTATATTTATCTTTATTTTGTAATAAGTCTTCCGCTATGTAATAAATACTCTGATGTTTATGACATTTATCTCTATACACTCTGTTATTATATATGTTGTCTTCTTTGGCGCATGTATGAGATGCACCTGGCTTTGTTCCTTAAAGCCGGGTGTTACAGGCTGGCGCTGCAAAAGCTATCGCAAAATCTCATTCTGCTGAGCCATCAGCTCCTGCACTGTGGGAGCTGGAGGAGGTAGCCGGGGAACTTGCTCGTTTTGCCCGCGACGCTGCCTAGCTGCCATCTGAAAAACAGAGATTGTCGCCATTGTTATCCCAATTCACAATTTTGAACAACATGCTAGTATCTCATATGGAAGGAAATTGTCATAATCATAATATTAAGTTCAAACGAGGATAACATGGTTACAAACATCCCACAGATCTCAAAAGTTATCAAGGGTTACATCAATTAGGGGAAGTACCCGTAAGCCTAGTCCAAAATCTGTCATTAACTAAGCTCGCGTAGGTTTCTATCCTCCTAAAATGTCAAAACAACTTATCAACCCTGAGTAGTGGAAGCGACACTAGACACGGGTGAAGGGGGTATCGCGGAGGCAGTCACATTGGCACCAGGGGCTGGTCCTAACTCCTCAGGAGCCTCTTCTCCCTCGCTTCCGGCCTCATTGGCCTCCATTTCTAGGTGATGCATGTCTAGGTGGTCATTAGCTTCTTCAAGTTCCTACTGCACATCATGGAGCTGGTTCTCCAAGGCATCAATGGTGTTGTCTCGGATCTCCACCTGCTGCTCCAAGGTGGTGATGCGCTGGCTCAGCCTTTCCACCTGTAGGTCCTTCTCCACCAACTTGGAGGACAAGTCAACCACGAAGTCCTCTCGGCTGTCGAGGGTGAGCTTGGTGGTTTGCGAGGTTAGCAAGATGTGTCATAGCGTCGCTCTATAGAGCCTGAAAGAGGTACAACGCACTCATGCACTGAACAGTGACCCTCCCAACCAAGTCAGGTTACGCACTCATGCACTGAACAGTGACCCTCCCAACCAAGTCAAGATACATCGCCCATACGTCCTTCACGTGACTCACGCGGTTGCACCACATGGGGTCATCCTTCTTCTCAGCAGGGAAGAGTCCCAAGGGGTGCATCACCATCTCCAAGGGATGGTAGCCACAGAAAGTCGTCAGGGTCTTCATAGCTGCCGCTTCAGTGGTGTCGTCTGTCCTGAATCCAATCGTCTCGGAGTCAAGAGAACGCCAACCCGGCTGAAGGGGATGAGCCTCCAGAGTCAGCCAGACTTGGCAACGTGGTACCTGATGCTCCTCGTACAGCTGCACTGTGTACAAAGGGAGCGTAGGGTGACCGGCGGAGTTAAGCACTTCCCATAAGATGGAAGGAAAGTCATCATGAGGAAGGAAATCAGAGCTGAAACGAGTGTCTCCTCCACTGGCGGGGGTAGGTAAGGTCATCTGCGGAAGGGTATCAGATGTAAAGATTATGGTGGAAGAAGAAAATAAAAGGAACTTGGGTGGTTTAAAAGGAAGTGGGTTAGATCAAATTTTTACTTCTTTAATTTTTAACCCTTTTAGTTATATAATGCATGCATGCTGAAAATAGCGTCTCCTCTCCGAATCAGAAGGGTGCTTTTTAGGGCATCCTTTAAAAATCTAAATACTGGCCCACGTGGCCTACTTAATTAGCCACCTATTTTTCTCACTATTCCTAAGGCCTTTCGTTCTAGGTCTAGCGGTCTAGTCCCGACGATTCACACTAGTTTCTAAGCAAGTTTTAAATTTTTGAAAATTGGTATTCATAGTTTATTATTCTTCTCTGTGGTGATATTTCCTCCGATACTAGCTGTGGCAGAACTGCCCGAATTATTCCAGCTTAAGTGCCCAAGTCATGCCTTAGAGGCTGCAACACACTTAAATCGGAATAAGTCGTCAGTCCCTCAGATCTAGTCTGATAAAGTCACTCATCCAGGATCAAATACCACAAACTCACTCGAAGGTGAGTCACAGAAAAAATACAATAAAACAGGAAATCCTCAAATTACAGTGCTGGATTTATTACATAAATCGGAGTCTTTCAAGTAGCTGATATAAGTTCACAAAATAAATTGCAGTGGATAGTCGATATCGTCGAAAGTGAGGAATAGGGCAAGGCCTAGCCCACTACTCCTCCTGCTCCTCGCCTGCCGGAGCAGCATCCCACTCGACCGTCCAACCCAGTGGCAGGGTGGTAGGACAAGTTACAGCATCAACCATATCCTGAAGCGTACCTGCAAAAATTATGCCACAAGCAAGGCTGAGTATACTAATACTCAGCTAGACTTACCCGGTGTGAGGAATCTACTCCTCTACCTCTAGACCATGCAGTTGTTTAGCTGAGGGGTTTGGTTTGCCAAAAGCACTAGCTGAGTCTAAAATCAATTTTTAGCTTTTCAAATTCTAATATCATTATTTTTGCTAAGTTTGCTCTTTCTAAGCATACATGGTAACAAGCATTTAATACAATCAACATGTTATCTCATGTAAAATCTCATTTCACTTCTTACTCAATGTAGTACAAGGGGTCAAGCAGTCTCATTAACTACGAGAAGCACACGATTCGAATCGAGTTTTAAACCTTGCAAGGTAAACCTAAACACATGACATGTAGGGGCACTTCGTCCCCACACATGTTAACCGTCCCCATCGATTCCCCGTTCGCGGCCTGGCCTCACCGCCTTGGCATACAATGCTCCACTGACCCCGGCTGCCGCCGTGCAGTGACCGCACTTGTACCCACCATAGCTAGCATGGGAGACCCAGTCTCAGGTCGCATGAGGGGTAAAGTCCGCGCCCGGCTTCACTCAGGTACTAGGTTTACCGGTTACCATATTTTCCGACATGTGCTTAGTACGTTCAAACGCTTGACTCAGGTATCCACACATTAATCCTTAATTCCTTTTCCCGTCTCATGGATAAGGCATCCTCCCTGGACCCAAGTCCAAAGACCATCATAGATCCCGTTATCAAGATGAATACAATCAATTCCTGACCTCGCGCGAGTGCTAGAAAAATCACTCGACTTCTACTGAGATCCTGATTTAGCAAAGCAGCTACTCGACCTAGCATACTAATATCCATCTCAAAAAGGAATCCTGAATTCATGCAACTAAGGTTTTCAAGCAACTCCTACACTTAAGTGCACATTACAAGCCTACAAACATTAAGTGTAGTAAAGTAGCATATATAAATGGCTATGCATAAAACCGGAGCTTGCCTTCAATTGTTGGGGCTGCGGAGAGATCCTCGATGGCAGTCTCGGGAGCTTGCTCCTGGTCTTCCTCGTGGTTAGCTTCTTGCTCGGGGATGAGCACATACTCTCCGTCAGCGAGATTACAATCTAATGAATGCAATGAGTAAGTCATATGCATGGCATGATATGCAATTTTAAAATTTGATGGTGAAAGATCAAATTAATAAGGTAGAGCTTATTCTTATTAATGGAGATTTTTGTGGTCTTAGCAAATTAGAGTCAGGTGATTACTGAATGGTTAACCCATATTTAGTGTTCTACTGATTTTCTTCTTTATATCTTATGGATATTTTTAACAATATTCTTAGCTATCATGATGGGGTAATACTTATTAATCTTTTTAATCTCTCTCTTCTTCCCTATTTCTTTTATGCCTTTAAGGTGGGTTTGAACTACAAGATAGCTTAATAAATTTCCAAAAAATTCTACAAAAATTACAGTGGCTTCTTACTGGTATATAATTCTCTGTCTCAAAATTTGGGGCTTAAAAAGTGAGGGGTTTTCTCTGTACAAAATTGTCAAGTGTTAGGGCAAAAGGGGTGTTTTGAACTACAACTTTCTTTTATTAGGAGGTTATTCTCTAAGACTTATTTTTGCTGGCTTTCAGATGTTATAACATGACTTTGTACAATTTTTCAGCAACTAATGCTTTTTAGTTATTTTATTAGGATTTTCTAAAGTCTCTAGCCAAAGGGGTGCTTTCTACTACCACTATACTTGAAAAATATCAAACAACAGATTTCTAATTTTTCCTATCTTCTTCTTTGCGCAAGAGCAATCATTCTAAAGTTTGGTAACTTTTTGCTTAAGGGAAGGGTGGTAGGAATTTCTTGAATTAAATGGCCTTTTTCATGAAGTTGTGGCAATGGGTATTATTTTGTAGTTTTGAATAGGTTTTGCATTTTCTCTGATGGTCTATTCCTTTAATAAACTGGTAAAAATTTATTTGCCCGATGTTGCACATTTTTTGGCTTGCTTATGGTTTATTGAAATAGGGCACAATATCAAGTTTTATTTGTTCAATCTACCTAAAATGATGGGCTGGGGTGTTTATCATTTTTGTAGTAATGTTCTAGTGGTTAGAAGTCTACTGAATTTTTCTTAGCAATTTTGAAATTGTTCTCATATTTTTAATAATTGTCCTTCTAGTTTTATTAGTGTCTAATAAAACATTTCACCTTGAATTTGTTCTGGACTAGGGTTCCCTTTATTTTTCCTAGGTTCTTTATTACTTGAGTGGACTAGGAAAAATATTTGCATCCACTGTCTATTATTTTCTAGTACCTTTCTCGTTTTCCTAAGTTTTGGGCAATTATGGTCTTTAATAGATAACCCTGGTTAAATCTTCAATACTGGGGTGCTTAGTATTTTTAAACAGTGTCTTAGTGGGGTTTGGACTTCTACAAATTTTCTTAAGTCCAGCACAGAAGCATAACTAATTTTCTTTATTTTAATAAGGTTTGGTCAGTTTCCTTAATTAATTCCAAACTCTAAAATTTAAAACAAAAAGCACAAGGTTCAGTATTTTTATGTGATAGTTCATAATATTTTGAATCCAGTAAAATTGGTTTGACTAAATTTGGTTGAATATTTCTCAAGATATAAATTTCCTAAGTTCTCTGCTGAATTTAAAAAGAATAAATATAAATGGATAAAGGAAAAAAGGGTTTTGCACTGGGGTCCCTGGCGAAAGGTTTTAAGTGTATTACAGACAGGTCATCGGTTCACTATTCAACTGAGTCTATGACTCTGTAGAAAACCCCCTAGGGTTTTGCTAAATCGAACCCGCGATCCTTCCCCTAATGGAACAGTGACCGCGGCGGAAGAAAAGGGCGGAGGGGCTTACCGGCGGCGAGGTTGCTCCGGTGAGGGGTCGGGTGAGGTCCGGGGGTCTCTGGCGATCACGTCGAGGTACGGACCATCGACAGTGGTGGTCAGAGTAGGTTGGTCCACGTGCGCAGGCGGGGGAGCTCGTCGGTGGCGAGGAATCCGGCCTGTTCATGGCGCTATAGTCCAATTGAATGGGTCAGGGAGCTTCACCAGAGGTCAAGGAAGACATGCGCGCGAGGAATTTGAGAATGGCTCACCGGATTGCTCGGTCTACGCGTGGCTGCGGGCGACCGAAGTCCGGCGAGGGCGATCCTGGGTCTCCGGTGAGGCTCTGCCGGGTCCAAGGACTTGGAAAGCTTCACGGGCCACTAGCGAAGCTAACCGAGTAACTGGCGCGACTTGGAAGTGGCTGGAGGGAGCTGGCCGTAGTGGCCGAGGCTCGGGTGGCTTAGCGGGCGGCGGCGCGACGTGCTCGAGGCAAAGTCCAGTGAACTTTGGCTCGGGCAGGACTGAGAGCGCGCAGGGAGGTACGACCGAGGCCTTGGGCTGCTTTATAGGCACGACGCGTTGTACGAGCGGTCGTGGACTGACGAGCGCGCGCGGGCTTGCACTGCTGGTTGTGGGCGCACGAACTGGCGTGAACCGGGCGTGTCAGCCACGGTCGAACACGTGGAACCATTGCTTCTGCCCGAGTTCTAACGCCGATTGGGCGCAAATCTTCGCGAATTTGGGCAAGATCGCTGTGAAGGATTTGTTCCCCTGACTGTGCTTTGTCGTTTGTGTGTGGATGTTGCGCGGTTTTAGGCTAGGGACAGAGAGTTGTAGCGTCACCAATGTGCCAGTGTTAGACAGCCGGGTCCCGAGGACAAACTGCGCCAAAATCATGTCAAACGGTTTTTGTTTGAGTTCAAACTTCACCAGAGCATGTTCAAGGAAATTTGGCGCCACTTTTATATTTGGACTTTTTGGTTTCGAGTTTTGGAAAACAGGGAACACATTTGAACTTGTAAAAGGGTTCTGAAATTCTGAATTCTAAATTTGCCCATAGGGCCTT
Organism: Zea luxurians; assembly: GCA_029449295.1. Classification (NCBI taxonomy): domain Eukaryota; kingdom Viridiplantae; phylum Streptophyta; class Magnoliopsida; order Poales; family Poaceae; genus Zea; species Zea luxurians. Next base: position 39,545,663 of record JAOPSE010000021.1, read on the forward strand.
GGTTCAAGGGCTGATTTGGGGATTTTCAAAAATCCAAATGGCCAAACTTTCTTACTATATTTTGTTGGTCATTTAGTGCATTAAAACTTTGTTATTTGATTCATATCAAAATATTTTATTTTTCCCAATTTCCTTTTATGTGCTTAAGTGGTCCATTTAGGATTACTTAGGGTTTGTGAGTTCTTCTCACCTTGAGGTGCATGGCATGATTAAAGAGAATTTCTTAAGATGAAAAAGACTTACTTAAACCTTTGTTATCGATTTATGAGGTCCTTTCCTTAGTTTTGGTTCACATGTTATAAAGGTTTTGAGTCAGCCCTAAGGAGAAATCTTAGGTGACACTGGGGTGTCACAGGACTGTCCGGTGAGCCAGCGGAGCAACGGCTCTCTGCGCCAAACGGTCGACTCTGCTCCAACGGTCGACTCTGCCAAGTGAACAGTGATGAACAGTGCCGCACAGAAGTCAAAGCAGCAAAATCAGAGGGGCACCAGACTGTCCGGTGCAGCTAGAAGACAAAAGCTCCAACGGTCGACCAGCTCCAAATCCTAACGGTTGCACTGACGTGGCGCGCATCGGACAGTGCACAATAGCTGTCCGGTGGCGCACCGGACTGTCCGGTGCGCCCATCGCCAGCAGCCTCCACCAACGGCTATGATAGTGGTTGGGGGATATAAATACCCCCAACCACCTCATTCATATCAATCCAAGCATTCCAACCATCTCATTCAATACAAGAGCAAAAGACTCCACTCCAAGACACATCAAATAGATTGAATCCTCTCTAAGCCTCCAAATCAACTCAATTCCATTAGGGACTTGAGAGAGGGTGTTTTGTGTTCTTTTGTTGCTCTTGTTGCTTGGATTGGCCTTTTTTTCCCATTCTTATTCTCAAGTGCTTTATAAGCGAAGCAAGAGACACCAAGTGTGTGGTGGTCCTTGCGGGGTCTTAGCAAGGTTATTAAGGCGTTAAGGCGAGACATGGTGACCCACCCCCTTCCAAACGCCTAGGCGAGTTAGGCTTGCGGCGAGGCGACGCCATACGAGCATGGGCACTCGAGTCAAAGAGGTGGTACCTGTCGGCTTGTCACTCGAGTCACTGTGGTCCGGTATGGAGGGACCGAGGGAGGGAGGTGGAAGAAGCGCAGGCTAGGAAGGAGCGGCTGCCGCAGGGGGAGAAGAAGCTCAGACCGGCGGGCGGAGATTAGAGATGGAGATGCAGGCCGGCCGATGGAGCTCGGAGATGCAGTGCAGGCCGACGGGCAGCGCTCGAAGATGCGCTCAGCTCGGCCGGTGGGCGACGCTCAGCTCGGCCTGAGGAGTGAGGAAGCAGAGGAAGAGGAAGAGGAAGAGCAGAGGAAGAGGAAGAGCAGAGTGGCGCACCGGATGGAGCAGAGTGCCGCCGGATGGAGGAGCGGCGGCGCGGCGCACCGGATGGAGGAGCAGCGGCGCGCCTGTTGGAGGAGAGGCGGCGCGTCCTGAAACCCTAAAACCCTTTCCTGTACGCGCGCGAACTTAAAACTCCCGCGTCCGTTCCCGCGTCCGCGGCGTCCGCGGCGCAATCTGGACGCCATGGCGACACCTAGGCGCGCGAGGCGACGCCATACGCACCCAAGGCGCGGCGAGCTCGACGCCCAGAAACTACAGCCGCCTGGACGCCTAGGCGTCGCCTAGGCGACGCCATAATAACCTTAGGTCTTAGTGACCCGTGAGATTAAGGAAGAAGGCTCACTCGGTCTAAGTGACTGTTTGAGAGAGGGAAAGGGTTGAAATAGATCTGGTCTTTGTGACCTTCTCAATGGGGACTAGGTTCTTTGGAACCGAACCTCGGTAAAACAAATCATCGTGTTCACTCGCCTTGATTCTTGTTTGATTTGTTTTCCCCTCTCTTCGGACTTGAATTTAATTCTAACGCTAACCTCCGACCTTAGTGTGTGTTTAAGTTTATAAATTTCAGATTTCGCCTATTCACCCCCTCTATGCGACTTTCACAACCCCAGAACCTGCGCCGTCACAGGCGCTCAAGGCCGGCGAGCCTGTGGCCGTGGAAGAGAGGGAAGAGGGCCGAGAAGGCCGCGGCGAACGTGAGCGTGCGGCTGAGCACGACGGCGCCGAGGCCGAGGAGGGCGACCGCGCCAAGGGGCAGCGATAGGGTGATGATGTCAGATGAGGACGCCAATCGCGATGGAGGCCAGGAGCGGCTTGCGAGCCACGCCCTGTAGCGCGGGCTACTTCGGCGAGGCGGCAGGTGCTTGAGCTGGCGCTGGAACCGGCACTGGATCCGGCGCGGAGCCGCGGCGGTGGAGGCGGAGGCGGGTACGGGGTGAGGTCGGGCGTAGAGGAAGAGGAGGAGCGGTGGCTGAGGATCGAGGAACGGTCCGGCAGGCACAGACCGGAGGCAAGGGTGCGAGGGTAAGCCGCTGACGCCGTCGCTGAGAGGCCGAGCCCGAGCGCCGCCGCGGCCTGTGTGCCGAGCACGAGTAAGGAAGGGAGCGGGAGATGGAGCGCCGGTGCTGCGCGGCGTGGAAGCCGGGGGTGGGCGCGCTGGCCGGTGGTGTGGTGCAGCCAGGGAGTGATGGCCGGTGGCCAGGAACGGTTGGGGGAGGGAGGGGGAGGTGAAGCGGCGGCCGGGCCTAGGGGAGGGAGAGAGGAAAAACTATTGTGGCTCTGGTACCATGTAGAATGGGAAAAACCCTAACCCTACACTAGGGTGGGCCTGAATATTAATAGACTGAGAGTTGAGTCTGATCCATTACAAATAGAGGGGTGAGATAGTAAATATACAGGGAAGACCCCCATAAAGCCTAATACAGTTCTAACACTTAGAAGTAGCTGATGTTTTGGATGTGCCCCTCTTCTTTCCAGCGGCTTCATTAGTTGTGGCAGTTGCACGCGGGGGCAAAGCAGGGAATACCATTCTGGTAGGAATATGAACAACAAGTCAACAATGCTTGTTCCAGTTGAGGCTGGGGTTGCCTTCTTCCTTTTAGCTGGTCCCTGCAATAGATAAATATAATCTATGAGTACTAATAGCTATGGCACATACAAACATAGAACCTAACCTATCAGCAAGTTCACATACAACCCAAAATAAAGACCTCAAACATGGACGAAAACTAGTACCAATCATAATGTTTGCGTAGCAAAGTAATTGCATATTAACAGCTTCTTTTCACCCTCTAGAGTAGCAAGTTCAGCTTGCAAGGTAGGGTTCCTACTTGGCTCATCTATTTGCAGGGCATGTATTATTATCATTAGTGTATAATCTAAGAAAAAACGTCTACAAGAAAATTATTCAGAATTTAGCAAACACTAAAACTAGAATCGGTAACCACCTGTTGAGTCATTTTCCTTGTGATTATCTCAAAGTGGTTAACCAAGTCCTAATAAACCAGTTTGCAGCATCACACATGCAGCGATACTTGCTTCAGTGTTATTAAACTATTTCACAATCTGGGACCAACATCCTTGACTCGGATAAAACATTCTTCTGCAGAAGTGAAGTTCAAGTTTGGAGTTTGGACGTTTTTTTTTAGAAGAAAGGCTGTAGAAGAGACCCCTACAACAAAATTTTATTAATCATAAAAAAGAACAGCTAGAGCTTTAAAAGATAGGATGGGGAGAGGGAGAAAGAGGGAAGAGGAGACAAAGGGGTGAGGATTAGTTATCTAGAGTTTAGCCATAGGGATATATGAAGCTTAAAGGTAGGGCTAAATCTAAACATATGTAGTTTGAACGTGTCGTTGAAACAAATCCTCCAAGAAGGAAAGGAAGATCAGACGATACAATATCAACAAAATCTCATGTCCATGGAAAGGCATAAAACTTCAGACCCATGAGCTATCCTGTTTTTCCAAGGCTAAACTAAACCAATTACCACACAGCAATCCAGAAATATTACCTGACTAGATGGTTCAAGCTTGCCGACATCTAGAACCACGAGCAATTGACTTTTTTGCTTCACATGGATGGCTTTTTGTGTTTCATCTATCTTGCTAAAATGAATCTTGTTTTCTCTCATTGAGTTTATGTCTGTAATAAGTGTGGTCCGAGACCTTTTCTATAAAAAGTCCGAAAGCTGAAACATTTTCCATTATCTAAAAAAACCTAACTAGATGCACAGTGAGAAATGATATTACAAGAACTGCATAAACTGATAAACATATCAGATCACAATCAGTGACAAGTATTGTAAGCCTCCCAGGAGCAAAAATATTAAATTAGTTCAACAATTATTGAAACTCTTTCACAAGAACGTATTTGCAATCTGTTATATTTAAAAAAATGTTTTTGGGTATAGATGATATTTTTTTTGCATGGATGTTACTTCAGAATTCCTTAGCTAATTGAAAGTTAGGAAAAAAATATATTTTGCATAACAATTGCCGACGCAAATTCATATATATTAATATTAAGGTAAAAAGAAGTTTTACTAATACCAGATTAAAATCAAAATTACCCTACAACTCTAACATTCTTGCAGCGTACGAATCAGTTCCCTGTTCAAGAACCTCCAGCTAAGAAGATCATTTCCACAAAAAAGAAGAGAAGGATGCTTCTGCAATCACTCTAAAATTTTAAGAATATCCAGCAAGTTCTCATCTGCAGCACAAGCACTACTTGCAGTACTGAAAAATGTGTTTGGTTTGGATTTGGAAGCTAGGTGGCATGTATGGTTAAACCTCAGTTATTGGCATGTAGTCTTAGCAGAATTATTGACACGTTGAAGTAATAAAGAAATTGTACATAGTGTAATAGCCGAACTTGGTACATAATGTAGAAGAACCTAAATCAGAAACTCTTAAATTAAGTGCCTCTAATCATACATTGCTTGCATCTATGATTAGTACGGGAAAATATTAGCAGCTAGAGACATACCAAAATAAATTAATCTAGTGCTGGTTAGTACGGGAAAGAGACATACATAATCTGGCACTTGAACCAAATAAAGCATACCTCCCCCTAATTAGTAAGCCAACCATTGAGTCCACTTCATTAAGACACTCATGGACTCCAGATTCTGTCTTGCCTCTTCTTTTCATCGAGACCTTCCATCTTGCTTGCATCTTCTTAAACTCCACATAATCCTCAGTGGCAGAACCAATATGACTTTGCTTACCCTTTTTCCCACCACTTGCTCCTTGCACATAATCTTGATTGGGCGATGCAGACTGAGCTTCATTATTGGCTTCATTATGTGCACTCGGGATGTCTAGCTCATCAAAACTAGCAAATGAATTTGTACCAAAGTCGACGGCATCTCTATCAGAGAGTGCAGCTGGAGCAGGAGGAGCAACTGGAGCAAGAGGAGGTTCTAAGTGCTCGGTTGATGTGAAGTTTACAGACTGAGCTTCATTATTGGCTTCATTATGTGCACTCGGGATGTCTAGCCCATCAAAACTAGCAAATGAATTTGTACCAAAGTCGACGGCATCTCTATCAGAGAGTGCAGCTGGAGCAGGAGGAGCAACTGGAGCAAGAGGAGGTTCTAAGTGCTCGGTTGATGTGAAGTTTAAATCTACTAAATTGGCCTATCGCCATACTTCAATAGTACAGTGAGGGCAGCAAGAAATGACATATTGTCAGTGCTCTGTAGTTGTAGGGCTTTTTATACTGCAGTTTTAATAAATATAATAAGCAAATCTTTATTTTCTGCAATTTTCTACACTACCAAGTAGAGTAGAGTGATTAGAACATGTCCTTCACATGTAGAATAAAAAAAACCCTACAACAACAGGTGTATATATAGTGATCTATATTTATTTAATTATTTATTGAAATTGCAGTATAACAACCAAACAAATTTGTATTGGCAATTTAGCATCACCAAAAGACTGAAAATAAACTAAACTTGCTCTACGCGACAAACAAACAAAGGATACACAGTTTCCTTATTTTCAACAGTTTCAAATAACATACATTCACACAATGTCGTACAATCTTCAAATAAATGAAATGACTTCTTTCGGAATCTAGGATTTTTTTTTGCCTAATTAGTACCAACACAACAGCATAGTTAGTGACTTAGTGTCGTTATCCTAATTAATACCAACACAATAGCAATTTTTTGGTTCAATAACACATGCAATCTTTTTAAAATATCGCACAAAAGATTAGCGCAATAAAGAAAAGGTAGGAAAAGTTTGGCCCACATCGCCAATCCTGAAAACATCTACCCGTAGTTTAGTCAATAGGAGTCCCCACCCTGCCGGCAAATGCTTCTCCTGCACAAATCTGTTCCCCTCCGCCTGCTCCTTCCACGCCGTCCTCTCAAAACCTTTGTCCTCCCGCCGCCGTCTCGCCCCCGCTGTCTCTCGTTCCTCCCACGCGCTGCCATGGGCTCCGTAGCCGGCGACACCGCCGCCCGCCTCGCGTACCCGCCGGCCCGCCGCGACGATTCGGTCGTCGACGACTACCACGGCGTTCGGATCCCAGATCCCTATCGCTGGTAAGCGATCGCGCGCGTCCAGTGTGCAGTCAAGTTTCTCTCGCTTATGGTTTATGCCTTGCGCTTCCCAGGCTGGAGGACCCGGACTCGGAGGAGACGAAAGAGTTCGTGGCGCGGCAGGCGGAGCTGGCGGAGACGGTGCTCGCGGGGTGCCCCGACAGGGAGAACCTGCGCCGCGAGGTTACGCGGCTCTTCGACCACCCGCGCCACGCCGCGCCGTTCCGCCGCGGGAACAAGTACTTCTACTTCCACAACTCCGGCCTCCAGGCCCAGAGCGTGCTCTACATGCTGGTATGCGATCATGCGAAATGCCACGAACTTCCCTTCACTAGGAGTGGAGCACCGCGCCGCAGGGGTAATTTGGTTGGATTAAGGCAAAAATAATTTGTTAGAGCAGTTTCCAGAGTGGTGTACTGTAGCTAAGGAGATGAGGACCGATGCATCGGCAGCCTTAAAACCTTTCTTTAGCTTATCTGATTATAATGGGGTGTTAAAATTGTTGAGCCTAATGCAAATTGTTCTAATTGTTAGTGTGCTTATGGTGAGACTAATGGGGTCTATCCGTCTATATCTGCCATATGCTATGTTGACATTGCAGGATGATTTGGACGGGAAGGCAGAGGTTCTTTTGGATCCAAATACTCTAAGCAAGGATGGGACGGTTGCTCTTTCAACATATTCTATCAGCGAGGATGGAAACTACATTGCTTATGGGCTAAGTGAAAGTGGTAGTGATTGGGTCTCTATTCATGTGATGAGCATTACTAACAAGCAGCCTATGCCTGATAAATTATCCTGGGTAAGTATTGCAACGTGCCACTAGACAACCAAGGCTTAATTTTCCTTTGTTCTACAATAATGCTTCTTGGTTCTTCTAAACCAAGTATTTTCTATTGCTGGATGCAGGTAAAGTTCTCATCTATCAGCTGGACGCATGACGGGAAAGGTTTTTTCTATGGTCGGTATCCAGCACCTAGGTAGGCCTACGGATTTTTCCTTTATCTTCAATTAGCATCTGCCTTTTCCAGCAGTCCATTTGTATGAATTTCCCTTATTGATAGCTAATGCAATGTGACAAAGCTCAGTTTGCTTGGGAGTAAAAGGCTTGGTGTAATGCAATATGAAAAAAAATCGATAAAAGACAGCCAAAGTCAATTCAAGTAAGATGTTTCAATTGATGTATACACTTAGATATAGGGCGTGTTTGGATGGTGGCGGCATGTTCTTGCCTGGCCTAGGCAGCAACGCCAGGCGTTCGATTTCCTATGCCTGTGGCCAGGATTATTTGCCTGCCAGGCAGCTGCCTGAGAGGCTCCCATCCAAACACGCCCATAGTGTGCTCTGTTATTGTGTTGTTAGCCTCACCTTGACCTGAATGCTAGGTCTGCAATCACCAAAGGAAAACACAAGAGTACTCTGTCATGTGCGGGCGCACATATAGGCGCCGCCGTGACGCACGCCGCGCTGCAGAGCGCGCTGAACGCGCACAGGAGGAGGCCACAACCAGTGGATAGATTTAGAAATAAAGATAAGGCTAGAGAATAAGATTGAGATGAGAGAATTGTGGAGAGTTAGTTGGTAGCAGATAAGTCCAAGAAAATAGGAGTTAGTTGAGAGTTTATAGGAGAAGTTGGTTAGCCATAGGGCTATTTATAAGCCACATGGCAGCAGGGAATAAAGCAAGCAAGATTATTATTTCCTAATCTCTCTCTCTCTAAACAAGCCGACGGTTGAGGGGAAAAACCTCACCGGCGACGACGGACCGTGGCTACGAACTCCGTTGTCAGGGGCCAGCTACCCTAGGTCGGGAGGTCCTTGACAACCTGGTATCGCGATCCAGTCGTTCCTCGACTTCTTCTTCCACCCAGCCGAAATCCCAGCCAAGCCCACCAACCTTGCCGCCTTACGCCGACACCACCTCTACCATGGCCGAGCCAACCACCTCTGATTTGGCCAAGATAATCGAGACCCTGACATCAACGGTCGCCGCCCTCCAATCCTCTGTCGCCGAGCTCCAGAGGGGAAAGACCTCGTCGGGCGGCCATGGGACCAATGATGGGCAGCACCACAATGATCGACCGCCGCGCTTTCAAAAGATGGATTTCCCCCGCTATGATGGGAAATCTGATCCACTGATTTTCACCAGTCGGTGCGAATCGTATTTCCATCAGCAGCGCATCATGGAGGAGGAGAAGGTATGGATGGCCTCCTACAACCTTGAGGAGGGCGCACGAATGTGGTACCTTATGGTCCAGGAGGACGAGGGCACGCCTTCCTGGCGTCGCTTCACGGAGCTGCTGCACCTTCGGTACGGGCCGCCCCTGCGTTCCGTGCCGTTGGCCGAACTAGCGGAGTGTAGGCGCACCGGTACGGTTGCCGAGTACCAGGACCGGTTCTAGGCCCTGCTTCCTCGCGCAGGACCACTCCAGGAGGCGCAGCGGGTACAGCTCTTCGTCGGCGGACTCTAGCCGCCACTCAGCATCGACGTCAGGATCCAGAATCCTCAGACGTTGGCCGCCGCCATGAGTCTGGCGCGCCAATTCGAGTTGCGCGAGCAATTCGTCGCCCCGGCCGCGCGCGCTCCTAGGCGTCCTCTACTGTCGGCCCCTGCCGCACGGCTGGCCCTACCCGCGCCGCCAGGAGCCAAACCGGCTGCGCCGGGGACCATTACCGTCGAAGACCGCACCATCAAGCGCCTCTCGCAGGCAGAACAAGAAGAGCGCCGCCGCCTTGGCCTCTGCTACAATTGTGACGACAAATTCACAAGGGGCCACAATCGCATCTGTAAGCGGCTGTTCTTACTGGAGGGCCTTGAGGAGGAGGAAGATGAGGCTGTCGAGGATGCCGGGACTGAGGAGACCCCGGTATTCTCCCTCCAAGCTCTTGCGGGCGTGGCGCTCACCGACACGATGCAGCTGCAGGTCACGCTGGGGGCCACCTCCCTCGTCGCCATGCTGGATTCGGGCAGCACCCACAACTTCATATCAGAAGCCGCGGCTGCACGCACGGGCCTGCCCCTCGAACACCGGCCACGCCTCACGGCAATGGTCGCGAATGGGGAGCGCGTCGCGTGTGTGGGCGTCATCCGCAACGCACCACTGGACATCGGCGGCCACTGCTTCCCTGTTGACCTATACGTCATGCCTTTGGCGGGCTACGACGTGGTCCTGGGCACCCGATGGCTGGCAGCGCTGGGACCGATCATGTGGGATTTCAGCAACCACGCGATCTCCTTCACCTTCCAGGGCAGGGCGTTCTGCTGGCAGGGGCTCGCGGCCTGTCGACCGGCTGCTGTCAGCACAACCACCGCCACCAGTACGCTCCTCGACGAGCTCTTGGCGGACTTCGACGACGTTTTCAGCGAGCCTCGCGGCCTACCTCCCCCACGCAGTCGGGACCACAGCATCACCCTGGTGCCGGGGGCACCACCAGTGGCAGTACGCCCGTATCGCTACCCCGCCCTGCACAAGGACGAACTGGAGCGTCAGTGCATAGCTATGCTGGACCAAGGGCTCATTCGGCGCAGCAGCTCCGCGTTTTCATCTCTGGTGCTCTTGGTCAAGAAACCAGACGGCTCGTGGCGATTCTGCGTCGACTACCGCGCGCTGAACGCCATAACCATCAAGGATGCGTTCCCCATCCCGGTCGTCGACGAGCTGCTGGACGAGCTCCATGGCGCCAGCTTCTTCACCAAGCTCGACCTCCGATCCGGATACCACCAAGTCCGCATGAGGCCGGCCGACATCGACAAAACAACATTCCGGACGCATGACGCCTTCTTCGAATTTTTGGTCATGCCGTTCGGACTCTGCAACGCGCCAGCCACTTTCCAAGCTCTCATGAACGACGTGCTGCGCGCTTACCTCCGCCGGTTTGTGCTTGTCTTCTTTGACGACATTCTGATCTACAGCTCATCCTGGGCGGACCACCTGCGCAACCTCCGCGTCGTCCTCTCGGTGCTCCGACAGCACCGTCTCTTCGTTAAGCGTTCCAAGTGCGCTTTTGGCGTGGACACCGTCGCCTACCTCGGCCACACCATCTCGGCGTCGGGCGTGGCCATGGATCCAACCAAGGTGCAGGCCATCCGTGATTGGCCGCAACCGCGCTCGGCCAGGGCGGTGTGTGGATTCCTCGGGCTCGCAGGCTACTATAGGAAATTCGTCCACAACTACGGCATCATCGCAGCCCCCCTCACCGCTCTCCTAAAAAAGGAGGGGTTCCGATGGAACGACGACGCAGCGGGGGCCTTCAGTACTCTCAAGGAGGCCGTGACATCCGCACCCGTACTGTCGCTCCCTGACTTCACCAAGCAGTTCGTCGTAGAGTGCGACGCTTCGACGTACGGCTTCGGCGCGGTGCTCGTCCAGGAGGGCCACCCCATTGCTTTCTTCAGTCGGCCGGTGGCTCCACGTCACCGCTCCCTCGCAGCTTATGAGCGGGAGCTCATCGGCATGGTACAGGCCGTTCGCCACTGGCGGCCATACCTTTGGGGGCGGCGTTTCACCATTAAGACAGACCACTATAGTCTCAAATACTTGCTCGACCAGCGCCTCGCCACGATTCCGCAGCACCATTGGGTCGGCAAGTTGCTGGGGTTCGACTTCTCCGTCGAGTACCGGTCAGGCTCCACGAACACGGTGGCCGACGCCCTCTCCCGCCGCGACACTGAGGAGGGCGCCGTGTTGGCCATTTCTGCGCCGCGCTTTGACTTCATCGGTCGCCTGCGTCACGCCCAAGCTACCGATCCGGCACTGGTGGCCATCCACGACGAGGTGCGCCGAGGCACCCGCACCGCGCCCTGGTCGGTCGTCGACGACATGGTCGCCTACGAGAGGCGCCTATACATTCCCCCCGCCTCTCCACTACTGCAAGAAATTTTGGAGGCCGTCCACGGCGACGGGCATGAGGGCGTCCACCGTACACTGCACCGGCTCCGCCGTGATTTCCATTTCCCCAACATGCGACGTTTGGTGCAGGAATTTGTGCGAGCGTGCTCCACTTGTCAGCGGTACAAGTCCGAGCATCTCCATCCAGCAGGGTTGCTCTTGCCTCTACCCGTGCCCTCGGCGGTCTGGGCTGACATCGCGCTGGACTTTGTGGAGGCGCTACCCCGCGTGAATTGGAAGACGGTGATCCTGTCCGTGGTTGACCGCTTCAGCAAGTACTGCCACTTCATTCCACTCGCTCACCCGTACACGGCAGAGACGGTGGCACATGCATTCTTCACCGACATTGTGCGCCTCCACGGCGTTCCGCAGTCCATCGTCTCCGACCGCGACCCCGTGTTCACCTCGATGTTCTGGCAGGAGCTCATGAGGCTTATGGGTACTAAGCTTCACATGACGTCCGCTTTTCATCCCCAGTCGGACGGCCAGACGGAAGCCGCCAACCGAGTCATAGTGATGTACCTGCGCTGCTTCACTGGAGATCGCCCCCGCCAATGGCTGCGCTGGTTGCCGTGGGCTGAGTACACCTACAACACCGCGTACCAGACTTCGCTTCGGGACACACCGTTTCGGGTGGTGTATGGCCGAGAGCCACCTTCCATCCGCTCTTATGAGCCGGGGAGACGAGGGTGGCAGCCGTCGCCCGGGACATGGAGGCTCGGGAGGCCTTCCTGGAGGAGGTCCGGTACCGCCTAGAGCAGGCCCAGGCGACCCAGAAGCTTTACTACGATCGGCACCACCGTCAAGTCTCCTACCAGCCAGGGGATTGGGCCCTCCTTCGTCTTCGGCAGCGGGCAGCTTCTTCAATGCCCAGGACCACCACGGGCAAGCTCAAGCCTCGCTTTGTGGGGCCCTACCGCGTCGTCGAGCTCATCAACGACGTCGCCGTTCGCCTGGCCTTGCCGCCAGGGGCGCGCCTCCATGATGTGTTCCACGTGGGTGTCCTCAAGAAGTTTGTCGACGTTCCACCAGCGTCCCCGCCTGCCTTACCAATCATCCACAACGACGCCGTGGTCCCTGAGCCGATGCAGGTTACTCAGGCACGCTTGGCGCGAGGCGTGCGTCAAGTTCTCGTCCACTAGAGGGGCGAACCGGCCGAGTCTGCTTCCTGGGAAGACCTCGACGAATTCCGCAGCAAGTACCCAGACTTTCAGCTCGAGGACGAGCTGGGTCTCGAGGGGAGGAGAGATGTCATGTGCGGGCGCACATATAGGCGCCGCCGTGACGCACGCCGCGCTGCAGAGCACGCCGGACGCGCATAGGAGGAGGCCACAACCAGTGGATAGATTTAGAAATAAAGATAAGGCTAGAGAATAAGATTGAGATGAGAGAATTGTGGAGAGTTAGTTGGTAGCAGATAAGTCCAAGAAAATAGGAGTTAGTTGAGAGTTTATAGGAGAAGTTGGTTAGCCATAGGGCTATTTATAAGCCACATGGCAGCAGGGAATAAAGCAAGCAAGATTATTATTTCCTAATCTCTCTCTCTCTAAACAAGCCGACGGTTGAGGGGAAAAACCTCACCGGCGACGACGGACCGTGGCTACGAACTCCGTAGTCAGGGGCCAGCTACCCTAGGTCGGGAGGTCCTTGACATACTCTTGGAGGAGAGTTCTATTATCATTCAGTTTAACAAACCTTACCAACTCAGGCCCTGTTTGAATGCAATAATGCATGGCCTGTTGCCCTGTTGTTGCTTGGACACATGCTTGACATAACTGTTTTCTGTTTGTGTCACTACTCACAACTCCCATGTGAATTTCTGGCTATGATATGCATAAAACAGGCTTATCTTTTGCTCTCAAATTGGTTGAAACAGTCCTAATTCATTTTAATATATATTGCTCTGCATGGATTGCTTGATTTATCCAGTTTCTAGTTCTTTTGGCATTGCTAATTGTAAGTTTGGGTACCTTTGGGGTGAGCATGTCTGTTCTCGGATCGTTTCCTCTCTCTTTAATACAAATATATGCATACTCAAGGAAAACAATGCTCCTTTGTCATTTCCACACTTCTTCGTCACTTCATGTGGATAGCCACCTGTTCTTCTCAACTCTGGGACTATGCGGCAATAGTACATAGACAGCAGTAAGCTAGTAACTCTGTGTGCTTAATTCTTGTGCATCTATTAATCTCTTTTATATCTATTTTTTTTACCTTGAGAATAATCAAGCAAAGTCAAAGATTTGTTACTAGCCAATTTAAAATACACTTTTTCACATATATTAATGTTTAAATTAGCAACTAAGCTTGTCTGTTAAATATGTCCATGGCTTATCATCCTCATCTATATGGCCTTCTTCATGGGATCAATTCATTATGCTCCATGGAAAAAAGATTTGGAAAAGTTGGGCTCCCCTTCGCTGCAGATTCTTCATCTGGTTGGTGTTTAAAAAACGATGTTGGACTGCAGACAATTTGGCTAAAAGAGGGCTGCCCCATCCCAATGCTTGTCCCGTTGTGGTCAAGAGGAAGAGAATATTCAGCACCTGTTAGTGGGCTGTGTTTTCTCCAGGCAACTTTGGTTTTATATTTTCATCATGCTATAAAGATGCCAGAGCTGGTACCCAACCATGCTGAAACTTCCTTCCCTAAGTGGTGGAGGGAGGTGGTCAAGTTAGTACCAAAAGAAAGGAGGCAAGGGCTGAATTCTCTTATCATTTTAACAGCCTGGAAGATATGGAAGCATAGGAATTCTTGTGTCTTTGAGAATTCAGAGCCTAACACACTTACTTTGATCACAAGGATTGTTGAGGAATGTCGGCTTTGGAGGTGGGCTGGAGCCTCCAAACTGCAAGACTTCCTGGTTTGGGCACGAGCTAGGAATGTGTAGCCTATCCCTCTGTGGTTTTTGTATTCAAGTGGTCTAGGTGTGTCCGTTGTAACAGCCAAGAGTTTTTAGTTGCTCAGTCCCTGGAGCTTTTAGTTGTAACAGGTCTTGTGGTCTTGGTTGTTTTCGGGCGTTTTTTGCTCTCTTTGATGTATGTGGTACTTCTCTTTCTTCTTAATGAAATGACACACAGATCTCCTGTGTTGTTCGAGAAAAAAAGTTTTCTGGTTTGAATTAGTCTGATTTCATCTGTTTGCTCTGAAGCACTTGGAGCAGCATCACATGTTGTTTGGAATGTCCCCATCATGTTTTCTTTTTTCTCATTTGTTTCTGTAGAGGAGGGGAAGTGGATGCTGGAACTGAGACAAACATCAATCTTAATCATCAGATATATTACCATGTTTTGGGATCTGATCAGTCAGAGGATATATTGTGCTGGAAAGATCCCGAACACCCAAAGTATTCCTTTGGTGCCTCAGTCACTGAAGATGGAAAGGTAACTCGTTCTTGCTCATGTCATTTTACAAGGATATTGTAATAAAAAAATAAAAATCATGTGTTTGCATGTTGATTTGGAAGAACAGAGGGACTACAAACAAATCTTTTCATCTTAATGATTGAACCTTTCAAAGTTTTTTCTATTGCATAAAAAAAATCTGAACCTTGATTTGTGTCATCTGTTGGGTTTCAACACTATGCCTACCCCAACTTGCTTGGGACTAAAAGGCTTTGTCTGTTGATTGTTGTTATAGAAAAAAATCTGAAAATTGTGCTTTTGACAGTACATCATATTGGGCATCTATGAAGGTTGTGACCCTGTCAACAAATTATACTATTGTGAAATTTCTTCTCTTCCTCAAGGAATAGAGGGCTTTAGAGGGACACATGATTTGCTTCCGTTTGTCAAGCTTATTGACAATTTTGATGCTCAATATCAAGTTGTGGCCAATGATGGTGATGAATTTACATTTTTGACCAATAAAAGTGCCCCTAAGAATAAGCTGGTAAGGGTAAATATCAAAAATCCAGAGCTGTGGACTGATGTTCTCTCAGAGCATGAAAAAGATGTGCTCGAATCAGCCGACGCCGTTAACAATAACCAACTTTTGGTGAATTATATGTCAGATGTTAAGCATATTCTGCAGATAAGAGACCTTAGAACTGGAAACTTTATTCATCAGTTGCCTTTGGAGATCGGTTCTGTTTCAGAGATCTCGTGCAGACGAGAAGACAAGGAAGTATTTATTGGCTTCACAAGCTTTCTTTCTCCAGGCATTATTTTCAGGTGTAACTTAGCATCTACAATCCCTGAAATGAAGATGTTTCGAGAAATTTCAGTTCCTGGATTTGATCGCACAAGTTTTCAAGTTAAGCAGGTAAAATATCTTACCTGTACATATTTGTGTTCTGCATTGTATTATGGTTCAGACATAACTAACTTGAACTTTCATCAGAAGAAGTTTTGCTCTTAGGTTCATGAGCTTTTCCTTTCGCTGGTCCAAATAATATTATTCCTATATGATGTTTTTTTTTTGACACTTTTTCTTGTCCTCAGGTTTTTGTTCCTAGCAAGGATGGAACCAAAATTCCCATGTTCATAATGTCGAAGAAAGATATCGATCTTAATGGATCGCATCCAACTTTGCTATATGGTTATGGAGGATTCAACATAAGCATAACACCTTCATTTAGTGTTGGTCGCGTTGTGCTATGCAAGAACATGGGCTTCGTTGTCTGTGTAGCAAACATTCGGGGTGGTGGAGAGTACGGGGAGGAGTGGCACAAAGCTGGAGCACTTGCAATGAAACAAAATTGTTTTGATGACTTTGCTGCCTGTGCTGAATTCCTCATTTCTAATGGTTACACCAGTTCCAGACGTTTATGTATTGAAGGCGGAAGCAATGGTGGTCTTCTGGTTGCTGCTTCCATTAATCAGGTAATATGATAAACTTTTATTTTACATACAATGTATTGTGACTGTTGGAGTATGATTTGAATTCTGGCGTGAGTCTCGTGGGTATGCCTGGAGGGCCTGCGGTTCACCGTTATTTGCTTAGTAGATTTGTTTCTATATGTTACTGCAGTTAGTTTTGTATACCTTATATACACATCTTGTAAGCCGCATAGAAAGAGCAGACAACTTAATTGTATTCCAAGCGTTTTCTAAACTCTTCTCATATAGTGGAGATTCCCAATCCCAGTTGGTGCCTATGATTTTTCCTGCAAGGTTTTTCCACGTAGAAATTTGTCTCATGTTCGATCTTCGATTCGGATTATTTGCTAACAGAACCAGGTGCCAAGGGCTGACTGGGTCATGAGTCATGCCATGGGCTGGCCTGCAAGCTGCAGGAGAGGGTGGCAGCGAGTGCAGCAGCAGTGGTTGCTGTCATTCCCATCTTAGCCATGAGTGAGTAAGCACCCTAGGTCAAGTGTCAGGCTGCCCGCTACCTGTCAAGTTGAGATTGCCATCAGTTAGGCATGAGTCATGACCACGTGAGATAAGATAGGATTAGGAAATTAGCTAATAAAGGAGAAGGAAATATCATTTATGTCTGTATTCCCCTTGGTTGTAAACCTAAGGCTATGTAATCATTAACAGTCAAGGAAAAGTGTTTCCTCTTCACCCTGCCCCCTGCCCCCTGCTAGCTAGGGTTCACATGATTAGTGTTCATGTGCAGTGCCACACTGCTGCTCTTCCCCATATCAGCCACCATAGTTGGTCCATGATGCTCCTCCTTCAAACCCTCCCTCTCACTGCTGCTTCCTATGCCCTACTCCCGCCTGTGCTCAAGCACATAACACAATACTTCATGGACTTGTTCTTTTGGTGTTATTATTAGAACGCAGTGAAGAGCAGACCTGGTGTAGTGGTGAGACCAACACTGAGTCACTAGATCACGGGTTCGAAGGAGTCCCTCCACATTTGTGGGGGAAGGCTTGTTCCGGTTTATCCCTTCCGTAGACCCAACTCATCTGGGAGCCTCCGGCACTGGTCTGCCCTTTTTTATTACAATGCAGTATTTGTTCTGTCATGCATTAACTTAACTCACAATATTGCAGAGGCCTGATCTCTTTGGATGTGCTCTCGCTCATGTTGGCGTCATGGACATGCTCCGTTTTCACAAGTTTACAATTGGTATGTTCAGATAAAGTCAAATAATCCCTCTAAAAGTCGTTCTTAGTACACATGCACATGCGGACACAGGCGCACATGCACGGAAGTTAGGACTTCATGTGTCAGTCTTATGTATAGCTTTGGCTTCTGTGCTGGTGGTGCTTGTCGCTGAAGGAATTCAGCAGTGCTGCACACTGCCTATGAGATGGAATGTTGGATTGCACGAGCCTTCCAAGCACCCGTTTCTGCTCTGCATCATTTGTGTTTTCTCCCATTCCAATAACATATCCAACAGGATCCCACATGCTGAACTGCTACTAAGAAGCGACTTTAGTGTTTTCTGAGTTTTGACCTGTCACATTTCTTGTTGGTGTTTGCTCAATGATAAGATATATGGGAATGCAAGCTCAGAGAGTCAGTAATAGATAAGGGTGCCATTTGTATTTCCCATTTATTTTCAATTCTGCTTTTGATTAGCTATATGCTCTTACCTGTATATTGTTACGACTTACGAATAAGAAGTGTTGTTTATTGTTTTGTGTAGGTCATGCATGGACTACAGACTATGGTTGTTCAGATAAGGAAGAAGAGTTCCAGTGGCTCATTAAGTATGGCTGTGTTATTTGAGTTGCTGACTGATTACAGCACTGTTAAGAAAATCATTAGGCCACATTATTGATTTTAAATAAAAAATACAATCTTAGAACTGTCAGGGTTATGAAGGTTTGCTAGGGATACATTATGTGCTTCTTAATGCTTCCATCTTTACTCTATTTTCATAGGCTAATTCAAATGTGTTGTCCCTGTATACAAAAAGACATAACTAAATTGATCTGTGGTATATATTCCTGATGAGATTATTTCTCTGATTTTTCTGTCAGAGAAATGCCACAGTCCAAAAACATGTAAGGGCAGTTGGATGACCTGCTTTTGTTTTGGTGCTTCACCTGATTATTATTTTAGTGATTGACTAGTCGACCTGATTGTTCTTTTCTTTTCCTTTGCTAAAGAATAGTTACATTTGCTTTTGTCCTTAGGTTTAGTCTACTGGATTTATCCTGACCCCCTTTTGCAATTTGCTTCCCTGATGAACATAAACAGATATTCTCCCCTTCATAATGTACGGAGACCTTGGGAGCAAAGCTCTGGTAATAACTGCCAGTATCCAGCAACCATGTTGTTGACAGCTGATCATGACGATCGTGTTGTGCCATTGCATTCACTGAAGTTATTAGCAGTAAGTTCATCTTTGTATCATGTGTTGAGTTCTCATTTGAAATGAAAAATGCAGTCCTCAACCAAGAATCAAACTTCAGTTGCCAATTACCATTCTATTCATAGCTGTAGATTCAGCAAACAGTTCTATAAATGTTAGTGGTGCAGCAAGAAACTGAGCTTTTCTTATCGTGGAAAATCTTTAATCAACCTTCCTGATATTGTGAGGAGTCAGGAATGCTTCTATACTTGGTACTAGTATAAATTATTTGCTCATTAGGTGGTGTGTGTGCATGACGTATTGACGTGCACTCAGGCACCCACACCTATCTCAGCGACATTATATCAATCTTCAAGATAAGCTGATTGCCTCAATTTAGATGATATGTGTCTATATAACGAAAGCTAGAGATACTATTTGTTTGAAGTTAGATTAATTGGTGAAAGCTAATCTCTAATGAAACTTTATTATCAACATAGGCAGCCCACGGCAACAAGTCTGAGTTGCACATTAGGCTGCAGCAGGCTTGGCCGCAATGCCAACAGATGGGTTTTCCATCAGTTTGGTTTCTGATGTTCTTCCTATTTGGGAACCCATTTAGATTTTGACCATGCTTGCTGTTGTTTTTCTTTTTGTGGTTTTATCTGCAATGGCTTACTGTTCAATGAAAGTTTAACCTTACATTAATCTTCTTTTGTTGTTTACTACACAATAGCTGTTTCATATTCTTCAATCCGTTCAAACCTATTTGCGTTTTCTGCTCTTACGATGTTTCCTTTGCTATTGATAGACTTTGCAGCATGTCCTGTGTACCAGCACTGAGGACAGCCCGCAGACGAATCCAATAATTGGTCGCATTGATCGGAAGTCAGGGCATGGAGCTGGCAGGCCAACTCAAAAAATGGTTTGTGCAACTGCTGCTAATACTCCTTCGGTTTACACTCAATAGTTTATTTGATATACTGCCTTATAAATTTCAGATTGACGAAGCTGCAGACAGATATAGCTTTATGGCAAAAATGTTAGGGGCTTCGTGGACTGAATAGTGAATTTTGTCCAGCTTAGTGTGGAGATGGTGAGCAAGATTACTCTATGCAGTCAAAGTAAAGTGGCTGTAAAAGTTATATTGCTTATGTTTTGCTCTTGCTTGGATGATCATCCACCAAATAGTATAGTGTTTATGCTTCGGTTTGAGATAAGGGTTCAGGGAGCATTGTCATGCTTGGCGTTAGTGCACCATTTCTTTCATATATATCTTTTGATTGTTAAATCTTATACGTTACTACTTCATTGATTCTAAATTATAAGATGTTTTGGTTTTTTCAGATATATAGTTTTTGTTATGCTATATTGCTATGTATACCATATGTCTAAGAGAAAGGTGAATTGAGATTTTTTCTTTCTTTCATAAATTGGAAACTAATATCAAGCTGAATTTCAGCGTGTTTCTATCTATCGACAACTAATGCCTTTTCGGTTTATTTCAATTCTATGTGAATTGGTGTGTATTGGGATGGATTTTGACTTGCTATGGATTTAAACCGACTTAATACCATCTAATTCACATGGATTAACGGCGAAACGAACAAGGCCTAAAAGGTTTTGTTGTTATGGATGGTTAGGGCACTACAGTACCCACAGCGCTACAGTGCGTCGGGCATGGTTTCGTGCTGTAGTATCTCGTGCTACGGTACCCGCGTCTACTGTTCATGGGTTAGGGTTGTACGTGAGGGGAGGGAGGCGGCTTGTCGGCGGAGGTGAGGAGGCTGTATAGGGCGCAAGACGTCATGGCTAATCTAGAGAGAAGTTGCGGCTAGGTTAGGAGGCCGTCGCACAACTTTGCCCACGGTTAGCAAGAAAGAAGGGTTTTCCTTCTAATATCTGTTTACCTTCAATTAATACAATCTCTCCTTATATAGAGAGTTAGAATGTGTTTGGTTTGAGGTCAAAGTGGGATGAGGTGGGGGCAACACCGTTCCCTCGATTTTTTGGATCACGTCACCATAAAAAAAACTACTTCGGGGTTTACCTCGCTCCTACGTGATTCTCAACCAAACACTATTGAAATTGTAGCTGTCCCCTTCTACCCCTCTATGTATATTCAACCAAACACAATCTTATTTGACCCCCTAAGCACTAGATCTAATCTTATCTCTAATTCTAATCTTATCACAAACTAGTCTATCTTTATCTAAACAACCCAAGAGATGTGCTACAGTGTTGTCGTTACTGTAGCGGCCCTCTTGGGCACTGACACTAGACCCCTCTTGGACAAGCATGTCATTCTTGAGTTGCAACCTAACGATGATGCTAACAATGACTCATCTAGACACAAACCTAACACATAAAAATAAGACTTTTACATCTCGACTTATTTTTATTATTTTAAATCTGAATGTGACCGTGACTTTATTTTTGACCCCTTAAGATAAGGCGGACACCCTCTGCGCATTGGACTTACACGTGCGCAGCCACCTATGGACGTCATCTGGACGAAAGGGGAGCACATGGATGGCCATCTGGAGTAGATCGCAACAATGACCAACGGAGGAGCTCACGTGGCGGCCGATAGCGGAATGTGGTGGCGCTAAGCGGTTTGTCCTTGAAAGTCGCCTAGAGGGGGGGTGAATAGGGCGAAACTGAAATTTAACAACTTAAACACAACTACAAGCCGGGTTAGCGTTAGAAACAATAATGAGTCCGAGAGAGAGGGCGCAAAACAAATCGCAAGCGAATGAAGAGTGTGACACGCGGATTTGTTTTACCGAGGTTCGGTTCTTGCAAACCTACTCCCCGTTGAGGTGGTCACAAAGACCGGGTTTCTTTCAACCCTTTCCCTCTCTCAAACGGTCCATCGGACCGAGTGAGCTTCTCTTCTCAAATCGAAACCGGGAACAAAACTTTCCCGCAAGGACCACCACACAATTGGTGTCTCTTGCCTCGGTTACAATGGAGTTTTGATCACAAGAACAAGTGAGAAAGAAAAGAAGCAATCCAAGCGCAAGAGCTCAAAAGAACACGACAAATCTCTCTCGCTAATCACTAAAGCCTTGAGTGGAATTGGAGAGGATTTGATCTCTTGGGTGTGTCTAGAATTGAATGCCTAGCTCTTGTAAGTGGTTGAGAGGTGGAAAACTTGGATGACTTGAATGTGGGGTGGTTGGGGGTATTTATAGCCCCAACCACCAAACTAGCCGTTTGGTGAAGGCTGTTGTCGACGGGCGCACCGGACAGTGTCCGGTGCGCCAGCCACGTCACACGGCCGTTAGGGTTCGACCGTTGGAGCTCTGACGTGTGGGCCCGCCTGGCTGTCCGGTGGTGCACCGGACAGGCCCTGTAGGCTGTCCGGTGTGCCACCCGCGCGTGCACTGCTCCTCTGCGCGCTCTGGCGCGCATTAAATGCTCTGCAGGTGACCGTTGGCGCGAATTAGCCGTTGCTCCGCCGTTACACCGGACAGTCCGGTGTGCACCGGACATGTCCGGTGAATTATAGCGGAGCAGATTCCCGAAGCTGGCGAGTTCAGAGTCGTTCTCCTCTAGAGCACCGGACACTGTCCGGTGGTCCACCGGACAGTCCGGTGAATTATAGCGCGGCACCTCTGAAAATTCCCGAAGGTGAGGAGTTCAGCGTCGACTCCCCTGGTGCACCGGACATTGTCCGGTGGTGCACCTGACCAGGGTGCCTTCGGTTGTCCCTTTGCTCCTTTGTTTGAACCCTTTCTCTTGATCTTTTTATTGGCTTATGGTGAACCTTTGGTACCTGTAGAACTTATAAACTTGGGCAAACTAGTTAGTCCAATTATTTGTGTTGGGCAATTCAACCACCAAAATCAATTAGGAATATAGGTGTAAGCCTAATTCCCTTTCAATCTCCCCCTTTTTGGTGATTGATGCCAACACAAACCAAAGCAAATATAGAAGTGCAGAATTTGAACTAGTTTGCATATGCAAGTGCAAAGGTTACTTAGAATTGAGCCAATAAATATTACTTACTAGATATGCATGGATTGTTTCTTTATTTTTAACATTTTGGACCACGCTTGCACCACAAGTTTTGTTTTTGCAAATTCTTTTGTAAATTCTTTTCAAAGTCCTTTTGCAAATAGTCAAAGGTAAATGAATAAGATTTTGCGAAGCATTTTCAAGATTTGAAATTTTGTCCCCTTGTTTCAAATGCTTTTCCTTTGACTAAAACAAAACTCCCCCTTAATAAATTCTCCTCTTAGTGTTCAAGAGGGTTTTAAGATATCAATTTTGAAAATACTACTTGCTCCCCTTTTTGAACACAATAAGATATCAATTTGAAATTTACCAATTGAAAATCATTTTAAAATTAGGGTGGTGGTGCGGTCCTTTTGCTTTGGGCTCATACTTTCTCCCCCTTTGGCATGAATCGCCAAAAACGATACTTTGAGTGAGATATAAACCCTTTTGTAACTATTTTCTCTCCTTTGGCAAATAAAACATATGAGTGAAGATTATACCAAAGATGGAGAGTGATGCGGAGTGATGGCGAAGGATGAGTAATAGATTGGAGTAGAAGCCTTGTCTTCACCGAAGACTCCAATTCCCTTTCAATACACCTATGACTTGGTTTGAAATTCACTTGAAAACACATTAGTCATAGCATATATAAAAGAAACATGATCAAAGGTATATTTATGAGCTATGAGTGCAAATTAGCAAAAGAAATTCCTAGAATCAAGAATATTTAGCTCATGCCTAAGTCGGGTAAAAGATTATTCATCTAGTGGCTTGGTAAAGATATCGGCTAATTGATCTTTAGTATTGATGTATGCAATCTCGATATCCCCCTTTTGTCGGTGATCCCTAAGAAAATGATACCGAATGGCTATGTGTTTAGTGCGGCTATGCTCAACGGGATTATCCGCCATGCGGATTGCACTCTCATTATCACATAGAAGAGGAACTTTGGTCAATTTGTAACCATAGTCCCGCAGGGTTTGCCTCATCCAAAGCAATTGCGCGCAACAATGGCCTGCGGCAATATACTCGGCTTCGGCGGTAGAAAGAGCCACAAAATTTTGCTTCTTTGAAGCCCAAGACACCAAGGATCTTCCCAAGAACTGGCAAGTCTCCGATGTGCTCTTTCTATTAATCTTACACCCCGCCCAATCGGCATCCGAATAACCAATCAAATCAAATGTGGATCCCCGAGGGTACCAAAGCCCAAACTTAGGAGTATAAGCCAAATATCTCAAGATTCGTTTTACGGCCGTAAGGTGAGATTCCTTAGGGTCGGCTTGGAATCTTGCACACATGCATATGGAAAGCATAATGTCCGGTCGAGATGCACATAAATAGAGTAATGAACCTATCATCGACCGGTATACCTTTTGATCTACGGACTTACCTCCCGTGTCGAGGTCGAGATGCCCATTGGTTCCCATGGGTGTCTTGATGGGCTTAGCATCCTTCATTCCAAACTTGGTTAGAATGTCTTGAGTATACTTCGTTTGGCTAATGAAGGTGCCTTCCTGGAGTTGCTTGACTTGGAATCCTAGAAAATACTTCAACTCCCCCATCATAGACATCTCGAATTTCTGTGTCATGATCCTACTAAATTCTTCACATGTAGATTCGTTAGTAGACCCAAATATAATATCATCAACATAAATTTGGCATACAAACAAATTATTGTTAAGAGTTTTAGTAAATAAAGTAGGATCGGTCTTACCGACTTTGAAGCCATTAGCAATAAGGAAATCTCTAAGGCATTCATACCAAGCTCTTGGGGCTTGCTTGAGCCCATAAAGCGCCTTAGAGAGCCTATAGACATGGTTAGGGTACTCACTGTCTTCAAAGCCGAGACGTTGCTCAACATAGACCTCTTCCTTGATTGGTCCATTGAGGAAGGCACTCTTCACATCCATTTGGTAAAGCTTGAAGCCATGGTAAGTAGCATAGGCTAATAATATGCGAATTGATTCAAGCCTAGCTACGGGTGCATAGGTTTCACCAAAATCCAAACCTTCGACTTGTGAATATCCCTTGGCCATGAGTCGGGCTTTGTTCCTAGTCACCACACCATGCTCATCTTGCTTGTTGCGGAAGACCCACTTGGTTCCTACAATATTTTGGTTAGGACGTGGAACTAAATGCCATACCTCGTTCCTAGTGAAGTTGTTGAGCTCCTTTTGCATCGCCATCACCCAATCCGAATCTTGGAGTGCTTCCTCTACCCTGTGTGGCTCAATAGAGGAAACAAAAGAGTAATGCTCACAAAAATGTGCAACACGAGATCTAGTGGTTACCCCCTTATGAATGTCGCCGAGGATGGTGTTGACGGGGTGATCTCGTTGGATTGCTTGGTGGACTCTTGGGTGTGGCGGCCTTGGTTCATCATCCTCCTTGTCTTGATCATTTGCATCTCTCCCTTGATCATTGTCGTCATCTTGAGGTGGCTCATCACTTTGATCTTCTCCTTCATCAACTTGAGCCTCATCCTCATTTTGAGTTGGTGGAGATGCTTGCGTGGAGGAGGATGGTTGATCTTGTGCACTTGGAGGCTCTTCGGATTCCTTAGGACACACATCCCCAATGGACATGTTCCTTAGCGCGATGCACGGAGCCTCTTTGTTGGGAGCCTTCGTCCTCCGAAGGTCCTCAAAAACATAATTTGACAATATTTTCCAAGTGAATTATATGAACAGGTATCTTCGGACTCAGATCATGAACATGGAGTACGGTCAGAACGAAGCCCAAGCCAGACGAAGGGGGATTGAGATGAAGGACGGGCTGATTACCAAGCTGTACGAAGGATGGTGCACAGCCGAAGCTATGCGCAGAAAGCTTCGTCGCGATAGCAGAAAGGGGAACCGACTTAAAGATGAAAAGACTACTTAGGCCTTGATAGATTCCCATAAGTCATTAGCAAATGTAATGGACATGAATGTAATTTTGCATGGGCTACGTCCCACGCCTATAAATAGATGAACAGTACTCCCGTACTGTTCAGGCGAACTTGGCATTTGCTTTCCGTCATCCTTGTACTTTTGCCTTCCTGCAATCCGAAGGTACACTTGTAATCTGAAATCATTTCTATTTTTATATGATGATAAAATAGAAATGACGTTGTGATAATATTTAAATGATTATATTACTTTTTATGTTGCATGTAAGTTCTTCGTCATAATTTATTGTGCTTACGAAGATATGTTGTTTGTGACCTTCGTCCGAAACGCATTATATCCCGAAGGGAAATAATGTTTCAAGGGACGAAGGACTTTATCATTTAACACTTTTTATGTTGCCTTGTTCTTAATCCGAAGCATTTGAGAACAAGTCCCCAACATTGGCGACCACCTCCGGTGAACTCACTTCCACTTTGAGTTTTTGAACACCTTCGGAAGCCATAAACCTTCGCTATGGCACCGAAGAAAGCTTCAGCGACTGGGGCTGCAGCCCTGCAACCGCTGGACCCCAATCAGGAGACTCTCTCTCTTCGGGAGGCCCGAAACCAGAAGAGGAAGGCTGTCAGCCCAACGCCTCAAGAGGATGAGCTAGATCAAGAGATCAGAGATATGGAAATGCTTCATCAACAGGTGCAGAGGAAGAAGGAAAAGATGGCCAGGCTAGCTGAACTGCAAAGGCAGATAGACGAAGCTTCTGAAGAAGTTCGCCATCTTACTCACGATGAGCAGAACCGAAGGCCTCAACAAAAAGACCTTCATCAGGAGGGTTTCTTCAACGAAGATGACTGGTATGACAATTTCCATCATGGAAATTTTGTTTTCGATGATGCTTCTCCCCTGTCCGCTGAGCTACAGGCTACACCTTGGCCTCCGTCCTACAAGCCGCCCCAGCTTCCCATATTCGATGGCCATTCAGACCCGAAGCAGTTTTTGATGAGCTACGAAGCAACAGTATCTTCGTATGGTGGCAATGCTGCAGTCATGGCAAAGTCTTTTGTTATGGCTGTCAGGAGTGTTGCTCAAACCTGGTATTCCTCCCTTCGACCAGGAACGATCACTTCATGGCAAAAACTGAAGGACATGTTGTTAACCAGCTTTCAAGGGTTTCAGATGAAGCCGGTCACTGCTCAAGCCTTGTTCCAGTGCACTCAGGATCATGAAGAATACCTTCAGGCGTATGTCAGAAGGTTCTTGCGTTTGAGGGCGCAGGCACCAACGGTGCCCAACGAAATTGTCATTGAGGCCATGATCAAGGGACTTCGGCCTGGACCTTCAGCTCAATACTTTGCTAGGAAGCCTCCTCAAACTTTGGAGAAGCTGCTCCAGAAGATGGACGAGTATATTCGTGCCGACAACGATTTTCGCCAAAGAAGGGAGGAGGCTTTCAGGTTTTCTGAAATGACCAGGGGCTTCGGAGGAAGATTCTATCCGAAGCATGTCAGGTCCATCCACAATACTCAAAATGATGATAAGGGGAGTCAGCAGCACAGGCCGCAGTGCTCCTCACAGGCTTCGGGGCAACAGCAAAGTTTCTTCCGGCCACCAGCTCCAAGAGGCAGAGGCGCCAGGGGCTTCGGCGGAAGATTTGGAGATCAACCAAGGAGAATGTTTTGCTTGTTCTGTGGTGAAAACAAGGTCCATACCACCAGGATGTGCCATGTTACCATCCAGAAGCAAAAGGAGATAGCCGAAGCTGCAGCACAACAAGTTCAGCCGAAGCAGGTCATGCATACTGCTTCGTACCATCCGCCTTACATCCCAGAATACGTAGGCAACCACCCTGCAGTTTCTGTTGCTTCGGCGAGTCAACCTCAAGCTTCCTGGCAACAGCCTCCGCCTCCACCACCGCTGCAACAGGGCCAACAGCCGGAAGGGAGCCAATATGCTCCACACCAAAGGGATCTCAGAGAACAATCCGAAGCTCGCACAGTCAATAGCACTGTGCCAGAGTCGAAGCACATCTATTGACAAATATCCTACCTCGATAGCAGTCTTTTTCATTTAGTTCTATTTTCTGTGTAATAAAGAACATTTTTCAGTGTTCATGTAATAGTTTTGTTGTTTGCCACAAGGAAAATTTGTTTTCTTAGGCTTAAGTTGCTGAAGCTTTAAGATTTGCGATAACAAGGAGGACCTTTCGAATTATCAAGAATCCTTCGAAGCAACAAAAAGTCGTTCTAAGGAGCGCAGAGTAAGTTTGCTGAAGTCACAAAAAGCCGTTCCAAAGGGAACACAGTGTAAGTTTTCTGCTCCAAAGTCGTTCCAAAGGGAATGCAGAGCATACAGCGAAAAGTCAACGCTGATACCGCCTAAGTAAAAGGCGAAGAAGCTCCAAAGTCGTTCCTAAGGGAATGCAGAGCTTACAGCGAAAAGTCAATGCTGATACCGCCTAAGTAAAGGGCGAAGAAGCTCCAAAGTCGTTCCTAAGGGAATGCAGAGCTTACAGCGAAAAGTCAGCGCTGATACAAAAATATTGTGTGTTTTACGGGGATATGTGTGTATCTTCGAACAAATGTCATCTACATAACATAACACCATCACATCATTTTGCATAGCATAAGCATCATACATCATGTTGCATATGGCAAAAGAAGGGGACAAAGTATCAACCTTCGAAAGGATGCTTTGAGAAAGTGAAAATCGTGCTAAGTCACAAGGGGATACAATATTGATCTTCGGAATATAGCTTCGGAGAATATTTTCACGAAGCTTGGATATCCTTCATCAGAGCACTATGAACATTGTCGTGATGCATAAGTTTTTCTATCTTCACGAAGCATGAAAAGAAGGGAAGGTGTTTTTTCGCCGAAGGCTCAAAAACGGTACGTATGTAAAGTTTCATGCATCGTAAAGAATCGAATCATTAAAAGCAAATATATCACAGGGTTACAAAATGTCACACATATTTCATTTCAGAAGTCTTTACAATAGTGCTTAATCTTCTCTTAAAACAACTTCGGCAGCTTCGTTCAGGAGTCGGTTAACAACTTCATCCATGATAGCTTCAGCCATCTTTTTAATCTCTTCATCTCCTTTCGGGTGAGGGCCCGGAGACGCTTTAGTAGGATCTGAAGGAGGACATGATACGGCCACATTGCTATTACAAATTGCGAACGAAAGTTTAAAATCAAAAATTACAACACAATAAAAACCATTAGCTAATACCTATTTGCCCTTCGGGCTCTGAGCTTTTGTCAGCGGCCTTAGCTACTTCTCTAGCGTCGTGAATGCCCTTCTCACTCTTCTGAATAATTTCTCGGGCCATTTCTCGGCCACCATTGTCCCAGACGTCGGTGAAAAATTTTCCACCAGCCTGGCTAGCTTCGGCCGAGGGATCTTTAATATCTTCAGGAGATAAGCTGGCTTCGGATTGTGCAAGAGCCTTAATATGATCGCAGCCTTTTTTCTCTAGCATAGTAGCAATCCCCCTGGCACCCGAGAAGGCACAAATGTCTCCGCGACTGTTTAGAATTTCTTCGAAGGCTTCAGCCTCATGGCTGATCCATTCGATCGGTCCTTCTGGGTTACCTCTCACAAAATCTTCCTCACTCGAAAATGCGCCAACGCTGGCGAAGCTGGTTTTTATTTTCTTTACACATTCCATGGATTTTTCGTAGCACCTTTTCTTAGAAGACCGAAGCTCTTCAACGGTTCCTTCCAAATGATTAGCCCATTGGTCGCTACATTCCCGCCTCGTTTCTTCAAGTATGCGTTCTTCTTTCGCCCGGGCCAATTGCTTCCGAAGATCGTCAATCTCGTGCTTTTGAGCTGCAACTTGTGCTTTAAACGCAGCTTCGTTCTCCTTTATTTTATCCACCAATGTAACTAGAATTTTGTCCTTTTCCAGGGCTTCGTTCCTTAGTTTGATAACCTCTGTCCGAAGGTTGTTGAAAGCAATTTCATAGCTTTCGTCTTCGGCATTCTTTTGCGCTCTCAGCGCGTTGCTTAGTATTAAGCCCTATATGTAAAAAGTTAGTATAAGAATAAAACAATAGATTTTGAATCATAAATTTTCCAAAATGCGCAATTCTCGCACCTTCAGACTATTATATGCAAGGCTATCTGCAAGATCCTCCTTCGTCATAGCGCATAGTCCAGCTTCAAGCTTCGGAAACCCCATACCCCTAGCCATCTCCCGACAGACAGATAATTCTTTGTTATCAGGGAGGCAGTATAGGAAGTCATCTTCGTTTGTCCCATTGAACACTAGTGCCCCCTTCGGATATTTTAATTCTCTGGCATAGTGATTGGCTTCATAAATCTCTTCTTCAGATAATTTCTTCCCCGAAGCATGTCGCACAATGTAATCGCATATGTTGGAAGGTGCTTCGGGGGCAGTAGTGTCAATTTCTTCAACCAAAATTGGCTCTGACATTTTTATTTTTTCTTCGGTTTCCAAAGGTTGTTCCTTGGTGGGCTCTGAAGGCCCAGCTTCAGCTTCAAGTTGTTGCTTCGAAGCTTCAGCAACTAAAGCTTCAGTAGACACTTCAGAAAGTTCAACAGTCTTCTTTGGAGTTATGCTTGAAGACTTAATTGTCTCCAAAACATCTAGCACATTCACCATTCTTTTTCTTTTCGGGGTCACCGATGGACCCTTTTGATTTTTTATTGTCTCAACACTTGCTGAAGGACTTAAGATTTCCAATATTTTTGGTCCTTCAATTCTCGGTTTTTCTGCCTTCTCTGCTGAAGGTGCTTCAGTTTTTTCTTCGATCTTCGGCACTGGAGCTGGCTCTGTAGTTTCAGTGGCCAAAGAGACTTCACCGATAAATTCAGGCACTGTGGCCGGCTCAATAAAACGTGCCCGGTGGGTGAGCACCTTCATCTTTTTTCTTTGCGGCGCTGGCTCACTAGAAGCACCTGAGGCAACTTCTGTTGCAGGAGAAGTATTTTTTCTTTTGCGGCCTGGCACCGGATAATGATAGTCAGGGTAGACAAACCCGATTGCATCAAATACCCGGTTGAGCCTCTTCTTCTTTCGGCCTCCGAAGGCTGCCGATAATGCAGTATTCTCGGCCTTCGAATATACCCCAAGCAGTTCGTCACTTAAGGTTTCAATGCTTTTTAACCAGTCGTCATCAGGTTCAACAAACTTATCCCCGTATTTGAATGTGTATTTTAGTCTGACCAGTCCACCTTCGTCAGACTCTTTGATGGTCTCCTTCGGCATTTCCCACTTTCCTGCAAGTGGCCACACCCTGAAGGCAATATGCTCTTGGACCAGATCCCTTGTCCCAATAAAAGAGCAGATTACGCCGAAGGCTCTTTGGCATTCTTCGGCCGCTTCATCCATTTCAACCTTCGGCTTTCGGAGTCCGAAGCGTTGCCAGATAGGGCGCATAATGATACTTTTAACATCTTCCTGCGCTGTCAAGTCATTCTTTACATAGAACCATTCTGTCATCCAGGCACCGGGCCACCTCTTCCGAAAGGTTGGCACGGGGCAGCTTGACCCGGAGCGGGCACCGAAGCTGTAACAACCAAAGTTGTTGTGATATTGTTCTTTCCCCCAGGGCTTCGTCTCATATACCAACTCATGAATTTTGCAAAAGCTTTTAGCATTTGGTTCTAAACCTTGGCTTCTCACAGCCCAGACAAAGATTCCCATTCTTATGATAGCTTCGGGAGTAATTTGATGAAGGTAGATTTGAAATGTCTTCAGGACTTCGACAACAAAGCTGCTTAGGGGAAACCGAAGCCCAGCCTTGAGAAAGCTTCGGAAGATCACGACCTCATCTTCTTCGGGGGTAGGAGAAGTTTTTTCTCCAGCATCAGCCCTCACAATAGATATATCTCGAAAATATCTCCCCCTCATATTGTCAATATGACTCTGCTTAATAGTGGTTTTCCCGAAAACCGAGTGACTTGGCCGCCATGGTCGATCTTCGGATTCTCCCCCGCCGCTTTCTACATCATAACTGTCGCTGTCACCAGTATCTTCAGATAAACCTTCTAAAATCTCTTTGGTGATCTTTTCTGTATTGGTCTTCGACATTGCCTCAAGAAAGCCCAGGTTCTTCTCTTCAGAGAGACTTAGCTTCATCTCGACACCAGCCTTCTTCTCCTCAGACATCCCTTCGGAAATCTTACTTCTCGCTTCCGAAGCTTAAAACTAGGAAAGAAAACAAATATTTTTGGGCAGAAAGCTTTATAAGCAGGAAAAACAGATGGCAAAGAGAGCGTGCCAAATCAAATGTGGCGGGCTCCTATTTATACACTCGATATGATGGAAACTGTGTGGTCCCAGGTGTCAGTGACTTTTGCTATTCTAGCAAAGGGAAGGTGTTTTTTCGGACCTTCGGCTTAAGGCCTTCGTCCATATCGCAATCTGAATTTATCACTAACAAATTAATATTGCGAGGGGCTACTGTTGGGAGCCTTCGTCCTCCGAAGGTCCTCAAAAACATAATTTGACAATATTTTCCAAGTGAATTATATGAACAGGTATCTTCGAACTCAGATCATGAACATGGAGTACGGTCAGAACGAAGCCCAAGCCAGACGAAGGGGGATTGAGATGAAGGACGGACTGATTACCAAGCTGTACGAAGGATGGTGCACAGCCGAAGCTATGCGCAGAAAGCTTCGTCGCGATAGCAGAAAGGGGAACCGACTTAAAGATGAAAAAACTACTTAGGCCTTGATAGATTCCCATAAGTCATTAGCAAATGTAATGGACATGAATGTAATTTTGCATGGGCTACGTCCCACGCCTATAAATAGATGAACAGTACTCCCGTACTGTTCAGGCGAACTTGGCATTTGCTTTCCGTCATCCTTGTACTTTTGCCTTCCTGCAATCCGAAGGTACACTTGTAATCTGAAATCATTTCTATTTTTATATGATGATAAAATAGAAATGACGTTGTGATAATATTTAAATGATTATATTACTTTTTATGTTGCATGTAAGTTCTTCGTCATAATTTATTGTGCTTACGAAGATATGTTGTTTGTGACCTTCGTCCGAAACGCATTATATCCCGAAGGGAAATAATGTTTCAAGGGACGAAGGACTTTATCATTTAACACTTTTTATGTTGCCTTGTTCTTAATCCGAAGCATTTGAGAACAAGTCCCCAACACTCTTCATCACCTATCTCATCAAAATCAACTTGCTCTACTTGAGAGCCGTTAGTCTCATCAAACACAACGTCACAAGAAACTTCAACAAGTCCTGAGGACTTGTTAAAGACTCTATATGCCCTTGTGTTTGAGTCATATCCTAGTAAAAA
This sequence comes from Zea luxurians, assembly GCA_029449295.1. Classification (NCBI taxonomy): domain Eukaryota; kingdom Viridiplantae; phylum Streptophyta; class Magnoliopsida; order Poales; family Poaceae; genus Zea; species Zea luxurians. Next base: position 39,578,383 of record JAOPSE010000021.1, read on the forward strand.
GCCTTCTACAGTTTTAGGAGCAAATTTAGATTTTCTTCCTCTTTTAACAAGAATAAAACATTTGCTACTAAAAACTCTAAAATATGAAATATTGGGCTTTTTACCGGTTAGGAGTTCATAGGATGTCTTCTTGAGGATTCGGTGAAGATATAACCGGTTGATGGCGTAGCAAGCGGTGTTTACCGCCTCGGCCCAAAACCGATCCGGCGTCTTGTACTCATCAAGCATGGTTCTTGCCATGTCCAATAGAGTTTGATTCTTCCTCTCCACTACACCATTTTGTTGTGGGGTGTAGGGAGAAGAGAACTCATGCTTGATGCCCTCCTCCTCAAGAAAGCCTTCAATTTGTGAGTTCTTGAACTCCATCTCGTTGTCGCTCCTAATTTTCTTGATCCTTAAGCCGAACTCATTTTGAGCTCGTCTCAAGAATCCCTTTAAGGTCTCTTGGGTTTGTGATTTTTCCTGCAAAAAGAACACCCAAGTGAAGCGAGAATAATCATCCACAATAACTAGACAGTACTTACTCCCGCCGATGCTTATGTAAGCGATCGGGCCGAATAGATCCATGTGTAGGAGCTCCAGTGGTCTGTCAGTCGTCATGATGTTCTTATGCGGATGATGAACACCAACTTGCTTCCTGGCTTGACATGCGCTACAAATCCTGTCTTTCTCAAAATGAACATTTGTTAATCCTAAAATGTGTTCTCCCTTTAGAAGCTTATGAAGATTCTTCATCCCAACATGGGCTAGTCGGCGGTGCCAGAGCCAACCCATGTTAGTCTTAGCCATTAAGCAAGTGTCGAGTTCAGCTCTATCAAAATCCACCAAGTATAGCTGACCTTCCAACACTCCCTTAAAAGCTATTGAATCATCACTTCTTCTAAAGACAGTGACACCTACATCAGTGAATAGGCAGTTGTAGCCCATTTGACACAATTGGGATACAGAAAGCAAATTGTAATCTAGTGAATCAACAAGAAAAACATTGGAAATGGAATGGTCAGGAGATATAGCAATTTTACCCAAACCTTTGACCAAACCTTGGTTTCCATCCCCGAATGTGATAGCTCGTTGGGGATCTTGGTTTTTCTCGTAGGAGGAGAACATCTTCTTATCCCCCGTCATGTGGTTTGTGCACCCGCTATCGATGATCCAACTTGAGCTCCCGGATGCATAAACCTACAAAACAAGTTTAGTTCTTGACTTTAGGTACCCAAACGGTTTTGGGTCCTTTGGCATTAGAAACAAGAACTTTGGGTACCCAAACACAAGTCTTGGAGCCCTTGTGTTTGCCCCCAACAAACTTGGCAACTATCTTGCCTGATTTGCTAGTTAAAACATATGATGCATCAAAAGTTTTGAATGAAATGCTATGATCATTTGATGCACTAGGAGTTTTCTTTTTAGGTAACTTAGTACGGGTTGGTTGCCTAGAGCTAGATGTCTCACCCTTATACATAAAAACATGATTAGGGCCAGAGTGAGACTTCCTAGAATGAATTCTCCTAATTTTGCTCTCAGGATAACCGACAGGGTACAAAATGTAACCCTCGTTATCCTGAGGCATGGGAGCCTTGCCCTTAACAAAATTAGACAATCTTTTAGGAGGGGCACTAAGTTTGACATTGTCTCCCCTTTGGAAGCCAATGCCATCCTTGATGCTAGGGCGTCTCCCACTATAGAGCATACTTCTAGCAAATTTAAACTTTTCATTTTCTAAGCTATGCTCGGCAATTTTAGCATCTAATATTGCTATATGATCATTTTGTTGTTTAATTAAAGCCATGTGATCATGAATAGCATCAATATCAACATCTTTACATCTAGTGCAAATAGAAACATGCTCAACGGTAGATGTAGATGGTTTGCAAGAATTAAGTTCAACAATCTTAGCACGTAATATATCATTTTTATCTCTAAGATCGGAAATTGTAACATTGCAAACATCAAATTCTTTATCCTTAGCAATTAATTTTTCATTTTCAATCCTAAGGCTAGCAAGAGAGGTGTTTAATTCTTCAATCTTAGTAAGCAAATCATCATTATCATTTCTAAGATTGGGAATTGAAACATCACAAACATGAGAATCAACCTTAGAAATTAATTTGGCATTTTCATTTCTAAGGTTGGCAATAGTGTCATGACATGTGCTTAGCTCACTAGATAATTTCTCACATTTTTCTACTTCTAGAGCATAAGCATTCTTAACCTTAACATGCTTTTTATTTTCCTTGATTAGGAAGTCCTCCTGGGAGTCCAAGAGATCATCCTTTTCGTGGATGGCACTAATTAGCTCATTTAGTTTTTCCTTTTGTTGCATGTTTAGGTCGGCAAAAAGAATGCGCAAGTTATCCTCCTCATTACTAGCATTATCCTCATCGCTAGATGTTTCATATTTGGTGGAGGATCTTGATTTTACCTTCTTCCTTTTGCCCTCCTTGGCCATGAGGCATTTGTGGCCGACGTTGGGGAAGAGAAGTCCCTTGGTGACGGCGATGTTTGCGGCGTCCTCGTCGGAGGGGGAGTCGGTGGAGCTCTCGTTGGAGTCCCACTCGCGGCATACATGGGCATCGCCGCCCTTCTTCTTATGATATCTCTTCTTCTCCTTTCTTCTCCCCTTCTTGTCGTTGTCCCTGTCACTATCACTTGATAATGGACATTTAGCAATAAAGTGACCAGGCTTACCACACTTGTAGCAAACTCTCTTGGAGCTAGCGGGGCTTGTAATCTTTTCCTCTCTTTTGCTTGAGGATTTGACGAAAGCTCTTGATGATGAGCGCCATCTCCTCGTTGTCGAGCTTGGAGGCGTCGATGGGTGTTCGACTTGGAGTAGATTCCTCCTTCTTTTCTTCTGTCGCCTTGAATGCGACCGGTTGTGCTTCGGATGTGGAGGGGCCGTCAAGCTCGTTGATCTTCTTGGAGCCTTTGATCATCAACTCAAAGCTCACAAAATTACTTATAACTTCCTCGGGGGTCATTTGTGTATATCTAGGATTACCACGAATTAATTGAACTTGAGTAGGGTTAAGGAAAACAAGTGATCTTAGAATAACCTTAACCACTTCGTGGTCATCCCATTTCTTGCTTCCGAGGTTGCGCACTTGGTTCACCAAGGTTTTGAGCCGGTTGTACATGTCTTGTGGCTCCTCCCCTTGGCGAAGACGGAAGCGACCGAGCTCCCCCTCGATCGTTTCCTGTTTGGTGATCTTGGTCACCTCATCTCCTTCGTGCGCGGTTTTTAGCATGTCCCAAATCTCCTTGGCGCTCTTCAACCCTTGCACCTTGTTATACTCCTCTCGACTTAGAGAGGTGAGGAGTATAGTGGTGGCTTGGGAGTTGAAGTGCTCGATTTGGGCCACTTCATCCTCATCATAATCTTCATCCCCTACGGATGGTACCTGTACACCAAACTCAACAACATCCCATATACTTTTGTGGAGTGAGGTTAGGTGATATCGCATCATATCACTCCACCTAGCATAATCTTCACCATCAAATGTTGGTGGTTTGCCTAATGGGACGAAAAGTAAAGGTGTATGTTTAGGAATGCGAGGGTAGCGTAGGGGGATCTTGTAATACTCAAAGTTGTATACTAAGAGTAATAGAGAGAGAGCTCCTCATTTTGTGTGTCTCATATGCATCATAAAAAGAGCACCTATGTAATTGAGAGTGACTAAATAAAACAATTATTCTAAAATAAAGAAAAAGTGCATTTGTTGGAGTTTTTATGTTTGTGCATTAAATAAAAATAACAATAATATAAAATGACTAGGAATTGGATTAAGCCCACATTGGAAACTAGGGTTTAAAAAGGAAGAAGAGAAATGATATGAAAATAAAAATAATATAAATATATTTCTAGAATTTGTGCTTTTCATTTAATAATATGATTTGATAACAAATTTATACAAGGTTTGAAGCTAAATTTGAATTCAAACTAAAAACATTAGAAATGAAGAAAATAGAAGGAAAAAGAAAAAGAAAAAGAATAAGAGCTTACCTGGGCCGGCTGCTTCACTTCTGGCCCACTTCCACTTCCCTCCGCGCGGCCCATACACCCACCACTCACCCTCGGCGCCGACATGGTGGGCCCACAGGGCAGTCGCGCCCACGTGCTCCCCACTGGCTGGTGGGCCAGGATGTCCAGCGTCTTGACTCGCGCGACCTGCTCGACTGGTCGAATCGCTCGCTGCCCTGGGCCGCTGTCGGTGGGCCCCACTGGTCGGATCTACCTCCTTCACTGGAATGCCGCGGGCGCCGCCGGGGTTCTCGGGCGAGCTGTTTTCAACCGTCGTCGCCCTGGTCTTGCGGCTCAGTCTGCGAACCATAAAGTGCAGTGCCCCGCGACCCCCATACCCCTCAATTTGTTCGAACCAGTAGCCATTGCCAAGCCACCATTGCGGGGAAGAAACTAGAAAGCGGGTCGCCGTGCGTTCGTCTCGCCTACGGGTGCGTTCCAAGCTTGGGGATTGGCCCGGGGGGTTCCGTCGTCGACGCGAAAGCTATGCGTGGCACTATCGGGTCGAGAACCGGCCGATTCCGGCCGGAATTGCTGGACGGAGTTGGGGCGCCACCGCGAATCGGCACTGCTCCGTGGGTGGCGGTCGTCGCGTCGTAATTGCCTGTAAGTGTGTTACCAGCCTGTTAACCATTGCCCTCGCATCGTGTAGCATTCCTAGGATGAGGGTATTACACGCCTGGGCACCGATTGGGGGAGTCACTGGCGGCGGCGCCGCCGTAGGATGTGGGCGTCGAGGCTCTATTCTGCCTCGTGGGGAAGATGGTGCAGACACCATTAGATCTTGATGAACGGCCCTGATTAGATCTTCGTGTACCGATTCGCCCCTACTCATCTCAGCCATTGATCGGCGCGCGAACGGATGAGATCGCGCTCTGGCGTTTATGTTTGCGGAGCGAACATGGGCCGTAGGATCTAGATCCAAGGCTCCACATTGTGTACCGGTTCAGAGGAAATCAGATCTAATCTATGCCACACGTTGTCGATCGGGCGGCCGAGACTCGCCCGTACCCCTTCGCGGGTCAATTTTTCTAAAGAGACCCTCACCTCTCTGGAAATCAACCCGCAGTCCATTGGCTACTGTTCACTGAGTCTAGGATTTTATTCGCGCAGACCCCTGCATTTTCCAGAAAATGACGCCCAGTCCAGTGATCGTTTAAATTGAATAAATAAAATAGAAAATATATTTTTAATATGAAAATAATTGCTAGAACTTTGATAATTCATAGAAAATTCATATGAGCTCCAAATTGGTCCATTCCAGTTCCTAAATTTTTGTAATAATATTGTCTACGCATTAGTGCCTCTGTTTTGGCATGAAAGGCTCATTTAAATTTATCTAATACTTAATCTTGTATTAAATACATAAAAGCTACAGAAATTCATAACTTGAAATATATAACTCCAAATTTAGTGATTCCAGTTCCTATGGTTTCATTTTAATGTGTAGATTTCTACTGTATATTTCATTCATCTGTTTGGTGTGATGTTGATTTTGGCTATACTATGTATGTATTGTGTTGATGCGAGTAGACGAGCAAGCCACTGTGGAAACTGAGGTTCAACAAGTAGAAGTAGCTGAGCAGGAGCTCATTACAGGCAAGTTGTGCCCTTGATCACTTACTTTTCCCAGCCATGTTCTTATTAATTTTAATGATCTGCATAGGTTAATTTTGATGGGATCCTTTATGTACCCCAGTTTTGATTACCTCTATACCTTGTTCACCCCTGGAATATTTTTGGGTAGTACTTGCTATTGCTTTATGTGGATTGGGTATGGAAATTCATTATTCATGATTATTCTGTTATTATCTTGTTATTATTGCTGTTCATGTTAAGATCATTAAATTAATGGGAACATGGAGCGACCACCCGGGAAAACAGTTGTTGGGGTCGTGCTTCGGTGCGCCGAAGGTCTCACACGAAGAAGCAGCTTCGGCTGAAGTCGTCTTCAAGAGATGGCCGAAGGTTCCTTTTCATGGAGCTTCGGCGTTTTAAACCGACATAAAGATAGAATGACCTTTTTATTCATATAAGTCTGAGTCAATGTTGTAAACATTTGTGAGGGGCATAATTGTAATTTGTCACAGGCTGCGACCTGTGCCTATAAATAGATGAACAGTACCTCTGTACTGTTCACGCGAACCTGTCATCTGGTCTTCGCATCGCGCTTGTACCCTTGATTTCCTCAAGACCGAAGGTACATTTGTAATCTGAAGTTATTTATATTCATTCATGTTAATAAAAATGGAAATGACTCTATGCTAACATTTGAATGTTCATTTTATATCTCATGATTTATATAAATAATTCATCTCTCGTTCTTATGTTTACGAAGGTATGTCCTTCGTAACCTTCGTCCGAAGATTCTTTATATCCTGAAGGGATATAACGAAGTGGAGGACGAAGGACTTTAATATTTAACATTTTCTGTGTTGCCTTGTTCTTAATTCTTAGCATTTGAGAACAAGCCCCCAACATTGGCGCCCACCTCCGGTGAACTCACTTCCACTTTTCTGAGCTGATGGCTTCGTTCAACAATCAAGCTGAAGATGCTTCGGCTTCGAAGCTGGTGCTCCCGATAACAGGCGGTTCTTGCTCAGAGCCGGCTAACAAGAAGCAGAAGAAGGAGGCTCAGAGAAGGGTGCAGCATGTTGGAGTGCAGGGACCCTTCATCAAGTCAAAATGGTCCCACATTCCAATTACCTTCTCTCAGGAAGACCTTCAGCTTAAGGATTATCCTCACAATGATGCTATGGTTATTTCTTGCGTGATCAAAGGATTTCTGGTCCACAATGTCCTAGTTGATACAGGCAGTGCAGCTGACATTATATTTGCTAAAGCCTTCAGACAAATGCAAGAGCCCGAAGACAAGATCCATGATGCTACGCACCCTCTTTGTGGCTTCGGGGGGCGGCAGATTGTGGCCCTTGGGAAAATTACCATGCCGGTAACCTTCGGATTTGTCAACAACACAAGGACTGAGCAAATTGTGTTTGACATCGTTGACATGGAGTATCCTTATAATGCTATCATTGGTCGTGGAACTCTTAATGCTTTCGAAGCAATTCTTCACCCAGCTTATCTCTGCATGAAGATACCTTCGGACCAAGGACCCATTGCTATTCATGGAAGCCAGGAAGCTGCTAGAAGGGCCGAAGGAAGCTGGACTGATTCCAAGGCAATCCATAATATAGATGGAGCTGAAGCTTGCGAACAGTATAAATTCAGGAGGGAGAAGGCAGCTTCAGCAGACCAGCCGAAGCCCATGTTATTGTGCGAAGATATAGCAGAGCAGAAGGTGTTGTTGGGCTCCCAATTATCTGAAGATCAGGAGAAAACCTTGATAAGGTTTTTATTCAACAACAAAGATGTCTTTGCATGGTCAGCTCATGATCTCTGTGGAGTAAATCGGGATGTTATTGAACATTCGCTTAATGTTGATCCATCCTTCAGACCCCGAAAGCAGAGGCTTCGGAAAATGTCTGATGATAAGGCCGAAGGGGCTCGCAATGAAGTAAAAAGGCTCCTCAGTGCAGGAGTTATCAGAGAGGTGAAGTATCCAGAGTGGTTAGCTAACACCGTCATGGTGAAGAAGGCCAATGGCAAGTGGAGAATGTGTATTGATTTCACAGATCTCAACAAGGCTTGTCCGAAGGATGAATTCCCGCTGCCAAGGATAGATTCTTTAGTTGATGCAGCAGCTTCTTCAGAGCTCATGAGTCTCCTGGACTGCTACTCAGGCTATCATCAAATCTGGATGAAGAAGGAAGATGAGCCGAAGACTAGCTTCATAACTCCAAGTGGTACATATTGCTATCTTCGGATGCCTGAGGGGCTCAAGAATGCTGGAGGGAGTTTCAGCAGAATGACTGCGAAGGTTCTCCAATCTCAGATAGGCAGAAATGTGTTGACCTATGTTGATGACATTATCGTAAAGAGCACGAAGCAAGAAAATCATATTGCTGATCTGCAGGAGACCTTCGCCAGCTTCAGACAGGCTGGTCTGAAGCTGAATCCAGAAAAATGTGTCTTCGGAGTAAAGAAGGGCAAATTTCTTGGATGTCTGGTTTCAACGAAGGGAATCGAAGCTAACCCAAATAAAATCGAAGCTATACTTCGAATGGAGCCACCAACCACAAGAAAGGGGGCCCAAAGATTGACAGGAAGGCTGGCATCTCTCAACAGATTTATATCCAGATCAGCAGAAAGAAACTTACCATTCTTCGAGGTGCTGAAGTCAGCTGAAGTCTTTCAATGGGGCCCAAGTCAACAAAAAGCCTTCGAAGAGCTGAAGCAATATTTAATAGATCTCACAACATTAACTCCACCAACGCCAGGGGCTTCTCTGTTGTTGTATGTGGCAGCTTCGCACTCAGCAGTAAGTGCGGCGCTTGTCCAGGAGAAGTTTGATGGACAAGCTAAGAAGCAGGTCCCAGTATATTTTGTATCTGAGGTCCTCAGTGTCTCAAAGAAAAATTATACAGAGCTGGAGAAGATATTGTATGCCGTTTTAATGGCATCCAGGAAGCTTCGGCATTACTTTCAGGCATTCAACATTATTGTTCCCTCTTCGCAGCCGTTGAAGGACATCATGAGGAACAGAGAAGCTACTGGGCGTATTGGAAAATGGGTTGCGGAACTCAATGAATTTTACATTGATTATGTGCATAGATCCTCAATTCAATCTCAAGCATTGGCAGATTTCATTGCCGACTGGACGCCAGGGGCTCAGGACGAAGAAGCAAATAAAGATGCCGAAGCATGGACAGTGTTTTGTGATGGTTCCTGGGGAACCTTCGGAGCAGGTGCAGCTGCTGTGTTGGTCTCTCCGTCCAAGGTCAAAACTTGCTATGCAGCAAGACTTGACTTCAGCTGCACAAATAATATTGCTGAGTACGAAGCTTTGCTCCTGGGTCTTCGGAAACTAAAGGCAATGGGGGTCAGAAGGGCGATCCTTAAAACTGATTCTCAGGTTGTTTCGGGTCACATTGACAAAAGTTGCAAGGCTAAAGACCCGAAGCTTGAAAAGTACCTAGACACGGTCCGAAGGATCGAAGCTTCCTTCGAAGGATTTTCTGTTAAGAATATCCCTCGAGGGCAGAATGAGCATGCTGATTTGTTGGCCAAGTCTGCAGCACAGAGGCTGCCGCTACCTTCGGACGTGTTCTTTGAAACAATAAAGGCACCTTCAGTGGAGCTACTTGAAAGAGCAGTCCTTAACATTTCTCCTGTCTACAGTGAAGATTGGAGAACAGAAATAATCTCTTACCTTCAGGGAAACTTTCTATCAGATGACGAAGCTTATAATAAGAGGATAGAGGCAAGAGCTCGTCCCTATGTCATGATAGAAGGGGAGTTATACAAGCATGGAGTTTGTGCCCCGTTGCTCAAGTGCCTGTCTAGAGCCGAAGGTATAGAGTTGATGAAGGAGATACATGCAGGCCTGTGCGGATCCCACATTGGATCCAGGCCGTTACTTGGAAAAGTGTTCCGCCAAGGATTTTATTGGCCGAAGGCAGCTTCGGATGCAGCGGAGTTAGTCCAAAAGTGCGAAGGTTGTCAAAAATGTGCAAGAGATCAAAAACAACCTTCGTCATTAACACAGCTGATACAACCCATCTGGCCATTGCAAAGGTGGGGCCTTGACTTGTTGGGTCCATTGCCACCGGCCCAAGGCAACCTAAAATATGTTATAGTAGCTGTGGAGTATTTTTCCAAATGGATTGAGGCGAAGCCATTAGCCACAATAACTTCGGCCACTGTCCAAAAATTTTTCTGGCAGAATATTGTCTGTCGCTTCGGAGTGCCGAAGGCTATCACTGTAGATAATGGAACACAGTTCGACTCCGAAGATTTCAGAAATTTCTGTGACCAAATTGGCACGAAGATCCATTTCGCATCAGTCAGGCATCCGGAGTCGAATGGGCTTGTTGAAAGGGCCAACGGCATCATAATGACAGGAATAATGAAGTTAATTTTTAATCAACCAAGGGGAAAATGGCCAGATCAGTTGACCAAAGTGGTGTGGAGCCACAATACAACAACATCAAGGTCTACAGGTTTTACCCCATTCAAGTTATTATTTGGTGACGAAGCAATAACTCCAGAAGAAGCTAAAGCTGGATCAATAAGAGTGGTAGCTTCGGCAGAATCAGGTGCCGAAGATACTTGCCTTGTGGAAAAAGATGCCTTAGAAGGGATCAGGCTTCAGGCCGTGGAAAATATCAACAAATACCAGGCTGAAACAATCAAATGGCGAGATAGAAAAGTCCGGCTAAAAAATATTGAGCCAGGACATTTCGTGCTTCGAAGAGTGGCCAACCCGGATACAGTGGGCAAGTTGCAACTAAAGTGGGAAGGGCCTTTCTTAGTAGCATCTTCGTCAAGGCCTGGTTCGTACAGACTGAAGGACATGGACGGCAATGAAATTCCAAGATCTTGGAATGCGGATGAGCTTCGGCGGTTCTATGTGTAACTTGATGTAATTTTATCTTTTCTTTTTTATGGCACCCTTTTCCTTTCTAAAGGGGGAGAAAGGTTTTTAATGGGGCCATCATATGTAATTTTCCTTTTTAGTTTTATAAGAGCAAAATCCCCCAAAAGATGTAAATGTAAAAGCTGAGAGTGCACCATCGAGTGCCGAAACTGAAAAAGAGAAAAAAGCTCCGAAGACGTCCCTAAGGGGATGCAGAGCTTACAGCGAAAAGTCAACGCTGATTCCGCCGAAAGTAAAAGGCGAAGAAGCTCCAAAGACGTTCCCAAGGGAATGCAGAGCTTATACCGTCTAAGTAAAAGACGAAGAAGCTCCAAAGACGTCCCTAAGGGGATGCAGAGCTTACAGCGAAAAGTCAACGCTGGTACTGCCTAAGTAAAAGGCAAAAATGCTCCAAAGTCGTTCCCAAGGGAATGCAGAGCTGATGTGTGGTCGATTCTAAAGGAGTAATCGTTGAGAATGTGGCTTCGGACATACGCTTCGGACATTCATTTGCACATTACATTACATCATGGCATGTGCATGCATAAGCATTCATTCATAGCATTTGTGTTCCTAAGTGGTTGCTTCGGCACAAAGAAAAGTTTCGGAGAAATGGTTTGTTATGATTCATTATGTAAAAGAAAAGTTTCGAAGTGGTTTTTTATGAATCGTTGTGTAAAAGAGTTGTAGTCTTTATGTTTTCTTATGTAAAGAAGAGCTTCGGCAGAAAAGAGTTGTAGTCTTTATGTTTTCTTATGTAAAGAAGAGCTTCGGCAGAAAAGAGTTGTAGTCTTTATGTTTTCTTATGTAAAGAAGAGCTTCGGCAGAAAAGAGTAGTAGTCTTTTATGTTTTCTTTTGTAAAGAAAAGCTTCGGCAGAAAGAAGAAGTGGTCTTTTAGGCTTCGTTGTGTACGAAAAGAAGGGAAGGTGTTTTTTCGCCTTCGGCTCAAAATACTGATTTCGTCCACATCAAAGCGCCTCAAGCAAAGGGTAAGAATATTACAAGGTATGTACAAAGTTCCTTGAAGACAGTTTAATTGTATTTACAAGAATTGTTACAAAAACATCCTGAGTTTTTCTACAGTACATTTCTACTGATCTTCATCAAGTTTCAGCTACGGCAGCAGCTTCGGCGACATAACTTAGGCATCATCTTCACCTTCGACATCCTACATGAATTAAGAGATTATAAGTAAAAATCAAGAGCAAAGGAAAAAGTAACTCCGAAGTATCATTTCTTACTGGTTCAAGATGACTGCGTGCTTCGTCTCCAGCTTTCTCCCGCCCGCCCTTTGTCCATATCATTTTTATAAATCTATTGGAGATACTTCGGGCGAGGTCAGGCATATCATCCAGGATTGATGGAGATAAGCTGAAGTTGGGCCTGTTGACAATTTTTCCGTGGTCGCAGCCGGCCTTCAGAAATGCAGCAGCAGTGCCCCGAGAAGCCACCCAGGCACAGAAGTCACCATGCCCAGCTATGACTTCGTCGAGCTCGTCAATCTCCCCCTCAATATGTTCGAAGGTCTTCGGCAGATCTTCAGCTGAGGGGGTGAATTTTTCACTGCTGGCTCCAACTGAGTAAAAAATCTTTCTTAGTCGTTGAATGCACTTGTTGCTAAAATTCAAGCAGTTTTCTTGAAGATTTGTCAGTAGTTTTCTCAAATCTGAATTTTGCTGAGCTTCGGCTTCAAGTTTTGCACTAAGATCTTGTTTTTCTCGTTCGAACTGCTCAGACTGGCGGAGAAGCTTCGTATTCAGTTCTGATATCTTTGCTTCAGCTTCCGCCAACAAACCTTCGGTTGCCTGGAGCTCAAAGTTCTTCTTCTCAAAAGCATCTGATTGCTCCTTTATTTTGTTTTCCAAATTTCCAATTATAACTTCATGCTTTTTATCTTCAAGATCTTGTTGCATTTGCAAGGCCTTGCTCAGCAGCATACTCTGTACGAACACAACCTTCGTCAGACATGATTTTATTAGAAGCGACAAAAGTTAGGTGGCAAGTTGTTCACCTTGAAATTGGAGTAAAATAAGCTACCAACGACATGTTGTCGTCGGTAGCGGCTGATGTCTGACTCTAGCTTCGGAAAACCGATACTCTTTGATAGAGTACCGATTACTTTAGCACCAGTCTGGTCTCGAATGCAGCCTAGTTTTTCATCATCTACACCTCCAAATAGGAGGGCACCTGACTTGTAGCCGCAGGATTTGGCATATTCTTTAAGTTCTTCTATTTCGTCCTTTGTCAGTTGCTGACCAATTAAATTCTGAAAGGAGTAAGCTTCGTCATCCGAAGTATCTTCGGCTATTTCCTTTCCTTTTTCAGGCACTGTGGCCATGGATTTTTCAGTAGCAGCACCGGCTTCTTCTGCATCTATGTCTTCCAAAATTTTGTTAATATTCTCAATGGTTGTTTCTAAATTAACCTCTTCGGCTGTAGCGGCTTCGCCAGCCGCGACCTCCGAAGGGCCGACTTCAATGTTCTTGGTGCCTTCGGCAGCTGCTGTTTTCTGAACTGAAGCTCTTGGAGGTGTCTTATCGATAACTTCAGTTACCGCAATGATTCTTTGCCGTTTGGGTTTGCTCATCTTCGCCTGATCCGGCTCGTCCACCTTTTGAAAAAGCTTCGTCAGTTGGAGCCCTAATGGACTTAGCTTCGTGGGCATAGGTTCAGTCATTACCTTTAAAATTTCTTCCACGTCGCTGGTAGAAGGCGGTGTGGGAGCCCTCTCTTCTTCGGATATTTTCCGTTTCGGACTTGATATTTTCCTTTTCTTCGGGATTTTCTTCTCTGCTGCTGGTTGCTCTTCATCCTTTGTCAGAATTTCAGTTACTCTTTTTCTTTTGAGGCCCTCGGCACCCTTGTTCAACTGCTCATAGTCTGGGTACTCGAAGCCCAGGGCATCAAATACTCGGTTCAGCCTTCGCTTCGGTCGGGTGCCGAAGGCCGCTGTCATTAATTGATCCTCCTTTTTGGAATAATTCCCCAAGATTTCATTGCACATTGTCTCAACTGTTTCTAACCACTCTTTGCAGGGCTTCTTAAAGTATTTCTTGAATTTAAAGTGATAGGGCAGACGGACCAGCTCCCCCTTCTTCTTTTCTCCCTTCAGCTTCGGCATTTCCCACTCTTTTAGAGTAGGGAAGACTCTGAATGCCAAAAATTCCTGAACTAGATCCCTGGTGCCAATATGTTTTGAAATGATTTCAAATTCACCCAGAGCAGCCCAGGTGGGACCTTTTAGATCGCCGATGCGGCATCGTGGCCTCGTCTCTCCGAAGATTAACTCCAAAGGGCTTTGTACCAATTTTTCTATATCTTCGTCAACTTTCACATAGAACCACTCGGATTTCCAGCCTGCTGGCCACTTGCTTCGGTAGCTGATGACAGGACATTTTGTTGTCTTTCGGTAGGCAAAATTATAGCAACCAAAATTGTCATGTAGCCCATCTTTTCTGGCCTTTGTTTGGTAGTGTAATTCGTGAACTCGGCAGAAGCTGTCAGCAAACGGTTCCACGGCTTGGCTCCGAAGGGCCCAGATATAAACATTGAGCCTAACGATGGCGTTAGGAGTCAATTGATGAAAAAAGATACCAAACCTCCTCAATATCTCTGCAATAATATTGTGCAGAGGAAATCTCAGCCCAGCCTTTAAAAAGCTTTTAAAAATAACAATCTCATCCTTCCCTGGCTTCGGGGTGGTTTCTTCTCCCCCGAAGCGGAGTAGCTTCTTCTGATCTTCAGTGAAATAACCCGCTTTCACCATCTTCGAAAGTTCAGCTTTTGAAACAGTTGATTTTCCAAAATCCAGGTGACTGGGCTTGCTGGGCGTAGCAATGTGGTAGTCATCTTCGGAGTCAGTCCCATCAATGTTTTCTTCTTCTTCTTCGGCTGTTGTCGGGTTTGCTTCGGCAGCAGGCCTCTCTTCCGCAGTAACTAGACCGGAGCGCTGCATCGCTTCGGAGATGGGCACAGTGTCTGAACCTTCGGCTTCGTCTCCCTCGCGCACAACTTTGGCAGTAGATCGCACTCGTGCCATGTAATTCTCAGTTTGGGGAAGTTAGAAACTTTTTTCTTTTTTCTTTTCTCCGAAGCTCTCCTTTCTGACGAAGCAAGCGTCGAGACGGACCTTCGTTCGATTATGAGTGTCAAGCTTCGGCTATGGTGGAAAATTTTGGCAGAAAAACAGTGCAAATAGCAATGAATGCTGTGGTAACTTCACACCTACCCGCTTGTTTATATAGTGCTGCAGGTAAGAAGGCGAAGCGGCAAGATTTTTACACCAGACGGGCGGTCACTTGTACTCGCTGAGCAGTGGACCGCAAAGATCAAACAGTAACTCTGCAAGGTGGGCCTGGCACGTGCCCGGAATCCGGATCGTTTCTCCGCAACGAGCTCAGGGAAGGTGTTTTTTGGACCTTCGGCTTCCCGAAGCTGAAGAGGCTCTTTTTTCACGGGTCAAGCTCGTTACGAAGAACGATCTAGCACCGCGAAAGGGGCTACTGTTGGGGTCGTGCTTCGGTGCGCCGAAGGTCTCACACGAAGAAGCAGCTTCGGCTGAAGTCGTCTTCAAGAGATGGCCGAAGGTTCCTTTTCATGGAGCTTCGGCGTTTTAAACCGACATAAAGATAGAATGACCTTTTTATTCATATAAGTCTGAGTCAATGTTGTAAACATTTGTGAGGGGCATAATTGTAATTTGTCACAGGCTGCGACCTGTGCCTATAAATAGATGAACAGTACCTCTGTACTGTTCACGCGAACCTGTCATCTGGTCTTCGCATCGCGCTTGTACCCTTGATTTCCTCAAGACCGAAGGTACATTTGTAATCTGAAGTTATTTATATTCATTCATGTTAATAAAAATGGAAATGACTCTATGCTAACATTTGAATGTTCATTTTATATCTCATGATTTATATAAATAATTCATCTCTCGTTCTTATGTTTACGAAGGTATGTCCTTCGTAACCTTCGTCCGAAGATTCTTTATATCCTGAAGGGATATAACGAAGTGGAGGACGAAGGACTTTAATATTTAACATTTTCTGTGTTGCCTTGTTCTTAATTCTTAGCATTTGAGAACAAGCCCCCAACAACAGTGCTACCACAAGGGTTTAATGGGACGCCCTTGGCTGACTAATTAGGAAAGCTAGTGGAAGACTACCTTACCCGAAAGGGGCAAGGGCAGTAGGGGAGTGGTCAGTGTAGGGAGGTCCCTGGTTGATTTTGCTGCGATGGCGGTCAGCCAGGAACCCTGCATTGGAACTTCCTATAAACTGTAGCGGGTTTTCAGAAGCTAGTGGAACTTTGTAAAGGCCTCGTAGTGGATCCCTAGCCATTCACCTCGGTAGTGTCTAAGGGCCTTGCAAACCCTGGCGACATGGGATACACGACTTGTGGGTAAAGATGCGCAACCTCTGCAGAGTGTAAAACTAGTATACTAGTCGTGCTCACGGTCAAGAGCGGCTCGGACCCTCACATGATTAACTATGGAACTTAAGTTTAATTTGACATTTGCATCGCATTTGGGATTATTTTACTATTACTGTTCTTTATTATTATTAAGGTTTGGTATTTACTTACACTTAGTAATTGCTAATAAAATTTTGACAAACTTATAAAAGCAATGCTCAGCCTCAGCCTTTATTTCATTGATCAGCCTTACACTTCATGAACTCCCACCTTTGGTGAGTTCATGCCACATTATTCCCCACGACTTGTTGAGCTATGAACGTATGTGAGCTCACTCTTGCTGTCTC
The DNA here is from genome assembly GCA_029449295.1 of Zea luxurians. NCBI lineage: Eukaryota > Viridiplantae > Streptophyta > Magnoliopsida > Poales > Poaceae > Zea > Zea luxurians. Next base: position 39,594,642 of record JAOPSE010000021.1, read on the forward strand.
ACACCCCCCCCACAGGAGAAGAACAGGTGGTCGAAGAGGAGCCGCCTAATACTGAGGAGTTCGATCTGATCTAGGTGGCGTTTCTCAGTCGACATTGGCGCCGACGATCCTTAGTTCGTTTTATCTTTATTAATTTTTTTGTAATAAGACTTCCGCTATGTAATAAGTACTCTGATGTTTTATGACATTTATCTCTATACACTCTGTTATTATATATGTTGTCTTCTTGGCGCATGTATGAGATGCACCCGGCTTTGTTCTTTAAAACCGGGTGTTACAGAAGTGGTATCAGAGGAAATGTTGACTGTAGGACGAGACCTAGATAGAAATGGACAACCCTTACCTACTTATCTTATTCTGATTCATTCCACACTTACCTTACTCTGATTCTTTCTACACTTATCTTAATCCTGTCTCACCTTCTACTGTTCTACTCTGATCATTCTTATCTTTTCTACTCTTAGACAAGATGGATTTCACACCTTGGAATCTTTAAGAGATAGGAAGCCTAAGACAAAATTAAAACTATTTTCTCTATTAAAAATATTGGTTGATTGTTCTGATGATCAATGCCTGATTTGCTTCTTTGATTGATTGAATTATTATAGATGGACATCTTAGCATGTACCAACATAAGGTATTGAATTAGCTATAGTAGGTGAAATATTAATCTGCTTAGCTAATAAATCCCCCAAAGTAACATGATTGTAATTACTGCCTTGTCTACTGCTCTTTCTTACCATATGTATCTAACTCAGATGGTCAATACCAGGAGGGGTGGTGGAATTGATTTGCCTCCTAACCGACACACTCGAAGAATTTATAGACAACCTCAGCCACAGCCTACAGAGATGAATCCTCCTAATCCTCCACCAGGCGGAGTTGACCCACTGGTTGCTGCTCAGATGGCGGTGATGCAGCAAATGGCGGACACTATGGCTGATATGCGTGCCCAGATGCAGCAAGAACGCCAAGAGATGCGTCAGGAAAGGGAAGATATACGCCAGGAGTTGCGCCAGGAGAGAGATGAGATACGCCAAGAAAGGAGGGCGCAACAACAGCAGCTGCAACAGCAACTTCAACAACAGCAACAGCAGCAACAAGTACCACTGCCTCCACCACCACCACCAGTTCCACCTCGTGATAAGCACCGGGAGTTTATGAGTCATAAGCCACCTACATTCGCTAGCTCACCTGATCCACTGGACGCGGATGATTGGTTGAAGTCAATTGAGAAGATGCTGAATATTGCCCAATGCACTGACCGGGAGAAGGTGTTATATGCTTCTGGACGTCTGACTGGTCCTGCTGCTGACTGGTGGGATTCTTATACTGCTGCCCATGATGCTGCGGATACTATTACTTGGGCGGAGTTCAGTACACAATTCAGGAACTACCATATTCCAGCTGGTATGATAAAGATCAAGAAGAAGGAGTTTCTGTCGCTGAAGCAAGGAAGTATGTCAGTCAGCGAGTACCGCGACAAGTTTATTCAGCTATCCAGATATGCCCCTGAAGAAGTTGCTGAAGACGAGAGGAAGCAGGAGCATTTCATTGAAGGACTTAATGGACCACTGCAGTATGCTCTAGTGGCACACACATTTCCATCATTTCAGAGACTGTTGGATAAGGCCCTGGCTATTGAACACAAGCGTGTTCAACTGGGCGATTTGAAGAGGAAGGCTATCTCACAGGGACAGGGTAGCAGCAGTGTTCGTCCTCGCTACAGTTCACCACAGGGTACACTGACTCGACCCGGAGGACCACGCCCAGTTCAGCAATCACCACTGAGGACTCCACCTCCTCGACAGGCTACTCCCACGGGCACCCCGACGAAGTTTGCAGGAAAGAGTCCGGGCACTCAATGTTTCAAGTGTGGGAAGATTGGCCATTATGCAAATGTCTGCCCACAGAGGATTGCTACTACTCCAGTTCAGAACAAGCAACAGACCCCTGGCAAGGGATATTCTATAGCCAGGGTGAATCAAGTCAGCGTTGATGATACTCCTGATGGTGGGGACCTCGTAATTGGTATGTTTTACGTTAATGCAATTCCTGCAACCATATTATTTGATTCTGGTGCTACACATTCATTCATGTCTGCTAGATATGCCAACACAAATGAAATACCACTGCTAAATATGAGAAAACCCCTGATAGTAATTACACCTAAAGGGCCTGTTGAGGCGAATCAAATGACACGTAGATTGACATTAACCATTATGGGTAGAGAATTTGGAGCTACTGCTATAATATTAGAGTCAAGCAGTATAGATCTGATCCTTGGTATGTCATGGCTAAGAAAGGCAAAGGCCGTTATAGCATGTGGTAGAGGTACCATAGAACTCACTACCACTAAAGGAGAAAGATTTCAAGTTAATATTGCAGTAACCTCCTCATCCATGCGTGCAATGTTCTTTATGCCTGAGGAGTTTGTTGGTGACAACATCCGGGTGGTTAGAGATTTTCCGGATGTCTTTCCAGAGGAGTTACCAGGGATGCCACCTGATAGAGAAGTCGAGTTTGTTATTGATCTCTTACCTGGAACCGCCCCTATTTCTAAACGGCCATATAGAATGTCCGTAGAGGAGTTGAAGGAACTGAAGAAGCAGTTAACGGAGTTACAAGAGGCTGGTTACATTCGTCCAAGTTCCTCACCTTGGGGAGCACCGGTGTTATTTGTGCAGAAGAAGGATGGATCGCAACGGATGTGTGTGGATTATAGATCTCTTAATGATGTTACGGTGAAGAACAAGTATCTGTTGCCCCGTATTGAGGATTTATTTGATCATATGCGAGGTGCTAGAGTATTCTCGAAGATTGATCTCCGATCCGGTTACCATCAGATGAGGATTAGACCATCGGATATTCCTAAGACGGCTTTCTCGACTCGATATGGATTATATGAGTTTACTGTTATGTCATTTGGACTAACCAATGCACCGGCTTATTTCATGAATTTGATGAATAAGGTGTTTATGGAGTATTTGGACAGATTCGTCGTGGTATTCATCGACGATATTCTTATCTATTCTAGGAATGAAGGTGATCATGAACAACATCTAAGGTTGGTGCTACAGAAGTTACGAGATAATCAACTCTATGCTAAGTTCAGCAAGTGCGAGTTTTGGATTGACAAGGTTCCATTCCTTGGTCATATTATTTCTAATGGAGGAATAGCCGTGGATCCTGCTAAAGTGAAGGAGATTATGGAGTGGAGAGTGCCCACTACAGTTACTGAGATTCGGAGTTTCTTGGGACTCGCAGGATATTATCGGAGATTTATTGAAGGATTTTCTAAGATTGCTAAGCCCATGACATCGCTTTTGGAGAAAGGAAGAGAATTTAAGTGGGATGAGAAATGCCAAGAGAGTTTTGATCAATTGAAGGAGAGATTGATGTCACCTCCAGTATTGATTATGCCAGATCTGCAGAAGGGATTTGACATTTACTGTGATGCATGTGGCCAAGGACTTGGATGTGTGCTTATGCAAGATGGTCATGTGATTGCCTATGCATCTCGTCAGTTGAGGAAGCATGAATTGAACTACCCCACCCATGACTTAGAGCTGGCTGGCGTTGTGCATGCACTTAAGATTTGGAGACACTACATTATGGGAACTAAGTGCCAAGTATACACGGATCATAAGAGTTTGAAGTATATATTCACTCAGAAGGATCTCAATCTTAGGCAACGCCGTTGGTTGGAGCTTATTAAGGATTATGACTTGGAGATTCATTATCACCTAGGCAAGGCAAATTTGGTTGCAGATGCCTTGAGTCGGAAGGAGCATGTTCACTCCGCTTTCGTTGTCCAGCTACCTGATGAATTAGCAAAGGATTTTGAGAGACTCAACCTGGGAATTGCTACACATACGGAAGGAGTTACCATAGAATTGGAACCTACCTTGGAACAAGAAATTCGTAAAGGTCAGATTGGTGATGCTAAGATTCAGGAGATCAAGGATCTGATAACAGAGGGTAGAGGCCCGGAGTTCACGGAGGATGAGCAAGGCACGATATGGTTCAAGAATCGGATTTGTGTTCCCGAAATTGATAGTCTTCGGGAAACTATATTGAAGGAAGCACATGATTCAGTTTATTCTATCCACCCTGGGAGCACTAAGATGTATCAGGATTTGAAGCAAAAATATTGGTGGTATGGTTTAAAGAGAGATGTGGCTGCACATGTGGCTATGTGCGATGTGTGTCAAAGAGTTAAGGCTGAACACCAGAGGCCAGCCGGACTACTGCATCCACTGAAGATACCTGAGTGGAAATGGGAAGAAATTGGCATGGACTTCATTGTTGGATTACCCCGCACGTCTGCTGGATATGATTCTATATGGGTGATTGTGGACAGGCTAACTAAAGTAGCCCACTTTATTCCAGTGAAGACCACTTATTCAGGAGCTAAGTTGGCAGAGTTGTACATGGCACGGATCGTATGCCTGCATGGTGTGCCAAAGAAGATTGTGTCAGATCGAGGATCACAGTTTACTTCTCGGTATTGGAAGAAGTTGCACGAGTCATTGGATACAAGATTGAATTTTAGTTCGGCTTACCATCCACAGACTGATGGGCAGACTGAGAGGACTAACCAAGTACTGGAAGACATGTTAAGAGCTTGTGCTCTTAAGCATGGTGGAAGTTGGGATAAGAGTCTACCGTATGCGGAGTTCTCATATAATAATAGCTATCAGGCCAGCTTGAAGATGTCACCGTTTGAGGCTTTGTATGGCAGAAAGTGCAGGACTCCCTTGTATTGGAATCAAACTGGTGAAAGGCAGTTGTTTGGGCCTGAGATTATACAAGAAGCAGAGGAACAAGTCCAACAGATCAGGGAGAATTTGAGAACTGCACAGTCCAGGCAGAAAAGTTATGCTGATACCCGGAGAAGACTACTTGAGTTTAAGGAGGGAGATTATGTCTATTTGAAGGTGTCACCACTCCGGGGTATGAAAAGATTCAAAGTCAAAGGAAAGTTGTCCCCTCGCTTTATCGGACCCTTTTTAATCTTAAAGCGAGTGGGAGAGGTTGCATATCAATTGGAGTTACCGGATCATCTCGCGGATGTTCATGATGTATTCCATGTATCTCAGCTGAAGAAATGTCTCAGGGTACCTGAAGAACAGTTACCAATGGAAGACCTTAATGTTCAAGATGATTTGACTTACGCTGAATACCCCATCAAGATTTTGGATACTTTGACTCGAGTTACGAGGAATAAGGTTATAAAGATGTGCAAAGTTCAATGGAGTCACCACGGTGAAGATGAAGCAACTTGGGAAAGGGAAGAAGAGCTTCGTATAGATTTTCCCCACCTTTTCCCTAGATCTTCTTAAATCTCGAGGATGAGATTATTTTTAAGGGGGGTAGGATTTGTAATACTCAAAGTTGTATACCAAGAGTAATAGAGAGAGAGCTCCTCATTTTGTGTGTCTCATATGCATCATAAAAAGAGCACCTATGTAATTGAGAGTGACTAAATAAAACAATTATTCTAAAATAAAGAAAAAGTGCATTTGTTGGAGTTTTTATGTTTGTGCATTAAATAAAAATAACAATAATATAAAATGACTAGGAATTGGATTAAGCCCACATTGGAAACTAGGGTTTAAAAAGGAAGAAGAGAAATGATATGAAAATAAAAATAATATAAATATATTTCTAGAATTTGTGCTTTTCATTTAATAATATGATTTGATAACAAATTTGTACAAGGTTTGAAGCTAAATTTGAATTCAAACTAAAAACATTAGAAATGAAGAAAATAGAAGGAAAAAGAAAAAGAAAAAGAATAAGAGCTTACCTGGGCCGGCTGCTTCACTTCTGGCCCACTTCCACTTCCCTCCGCGCGGCCCATACACCCACCACTCACCCTCGGCGCCGACATGGTGGGCCCACAGGGCAGTCGCGCCCACGTGCTCCCCACTGGCTGGTGGGCCAGGATGTCCAGCGTCTTGACTCGCGCGACCTGCTCGACTGGTCGAATCACTCGCTGCCCTGGGCCGCTGTCGGTGGGCCCCACTGGTCGGATCTACCTCCTTCACTGGAATGCCGCGGGCGCCGCCGGGGTTCTCGGGCGAGCTGTTTTCAACCGTCGTCGCCCTGGTCTTGCGGCTCAGTCTGCGAACCATAAAGTGCAGTGCCCCGCGACCCCCATACCCCTCAATTTGTTCGAACCAGTAGCCATTGCCAAGCCACCATTGCGGGGAAGAAACTAGAAAGCGGGTCGCCGTGCGTTCGTCTCGCCTACGGGTGCGTTCCAAGCTTGGGGATTGGCCCGGGGGGTTCCGTCGTCGACGCGAAAGCTGTGCGTGGCACTATCGGGTCGAGAACCGGCCGATTCCGGCCGGAATTGCTGGACGGAGTTGGGGCGCCACCGCGAATCGGCACTGCTCCGTGGGTGGCGGTCGTCGTGTCGTAATTGCCTGTAAGTGTGTTACCAGCCTGTTAACCATTGCCCTCGCATCGTGTAGCATTCCTAGGATGAGGGTATTACACGCCTGGGCACCGATTGGGGGAGTCACTGGTGGCGGCGCCGCCGTAGGATGTGGGCGTCGAGGCTCTATTCTGCCTCGTGGGGAAGATGGTGCAGACACCGTTAGATCTTGATGAACGGCCCTGATTAGATCTTCGTGTACCGATTCGCCCCTACTCATCTCAGCCATTGATCGGCGCGCGAACGGATGAGATCGCGCTCTGGCGTTTATGTTTGCGGAGCGAACATGGGCCGTAGGATCTAGATCCAAGGCTCCACATTGTGTACCGGTTCAGAGGAAATCAGATCTAATCTATGCCGCACGTTGTCGATCGGGCGGCCGAGACTCGCCCGTACCCCTTCGCGGGTCAATTTTTCTAAAGAGACCCTCACCTCTCTGGAAATCAACCCGCAGTCCATTGGCTACTGTTCACTGAGTCTAGGATTTTATTCACGCAGACCCCTGCATTTTCCAGAAAATGACGCCCAGTCCAGTGATCGTTTAAATTGAATAAATAAAATAGAAAATAGATTTTTAATATGAAAATAATTGCTAGAACTTTGATAATTCATAGAAAATTCATATGAGCTCCAAATTGGTCCATTCCAGTTCCTAAATTTTTGTAATAATATTGTCTACGCATTAGTGCCTCTGTTTTGGCATGAAAGGCTCATTTAAATTTATCTAATACTTAATCTTGTATTAAATACATAAAAGCTACAGAAATTCATAACTTGAAATATATAACTCCAAATTTAGTGATTCCAGTTCCTATGGTTTCATTTTAATGTGTAGATTTCTACTGTATATTTCATTCATCTGTTTGGTGTGATGTTGATTTTGGCTATACTATGTATGTATTGTGTTGATGCGAGTAGACGAGCAAGCCACTGTGGAAACTGAGGTTCAACAAGTAGAAGTAGCTGAGCAGGAGCTCATTACAGGCAAGTTGTGCCCTTGATCACTTACTTTTCCCAGCCATGTTCTTATTAATTTTAATGATCTGCATAGGTTAATTTTGATGGGATCCTTTATGTACCCCAGTTTTGATTACCTCTATACCTTGTTCACCCCTGGAATATTTTTGGGTAGTACTTGCTATTGCTTTATGTGGATTGGGTATGGAGATTCATTATTCATGATTATTCTGTTATTATCTTGTTATTATTGCTGTTCATGTTAAGATCATTAAATTAATGGGAACATGGAGCGACCACCCGGGAAAACAGTGCTACCACAAGGGTTTAATGGGACGCCCTTGGCTGACTAATTAGGAAAGCTAGTGGAAGACTACCTTACCCGAAAGGGGCAAGGGCAGTAGGGGAGTGGTCAGTGTAGGGAGGTCCCTGGTTGATTTTGCTGCGATGGCGGTTAGCCAGGAACCCTGCATTGGAACTTCCTATAAACTGTAGCGGGTTTTCGGAAGCTAGTGGAACTTTGTAAAGGCCTCGTAGTGGATCCCTAGCCATTCACCTCGGTAGTGTCTAAGGGCCTTGCAAACCCTGGCGACATGGGATACACGACTTGTGGGTAAAGATGCGCAACCTCTGCAGAGTGTAAAACTAGTATACTAGCCGTGCTCACGGTCAAGAGCGGCTCGGACCCTCACATGATTAACTATGGAACTTAAGTTTAATTTGACATTTGCATCGCATTTGGGATTATTTTACTATTACTGTTCTTTATTATTATTAAGGTTTGGTATTTACTTACACTTAGTAATTGCTAATAAAATTTTGACCAACTTATAAAAGCAATGCTCAGCCTCAGCCTTTATTTCATTGATCAGCCTTACACTTCATGAACTCCCACCTTTGGTGAGTTCATGCCACATTATTCCCCACGACTTGTTGAGCTATGAACGTATGTGAGCTCACTCTTGCTGTCTCACACCCCCCCCCACAGGAGAAGAACAGGTGGTCGAAGAGGAGCCGCCTAATACTGAGGAGTTCGATCTGATCTAGGTGGCGTTTCTCAGTCGACATTGGCGCCGACGATCCTTAGTTCGTTTTATCTTTATTAATTTTTTTGTAATAAGACTTCCGCTATGTAATAAGTACTCTGATGTTTTATGACATTTATCTCTATACACTCTGTTATTATATATGTTGTCTTCTTGGCGCATGTATGAGATGCACCCGGCTTTGTTCTTTAAAACCGGGTGTTACAGATCTTACTATACTTCTTGCGCTCTTGGCGCTTAGAAGTGACGGACGGCGCGTCGGAGCCAGAGGTCGACGTTGATGAAGTGTCGGTCTCGTAGTAGACCACTTTCCTCATCCTCTTGTGCTTGTCGCCTCTCCGATGCGACTTGTGGGAAGAGGATTTCTTCTCCTTCCCCTTCCCTTTGTTGGAGGAGTTCTTCTTCTCCTTCCTCTTGTTGCGGGACTCTTCTGATGAAGTCGACCCATGGCTTGTAGTGGGCTTGTCGCCGGTCTCCATCTCCTTCTTGGCGGGATCTCCCGAGATCACTTCGAGCGGTTAGGCTCTAATGAAGCACCGGGCTCTGATACCAATTGAAAGTCGCCTAGAGGGGGGTGAATAGGGCGAAACTGAAATTTAACAACTTAAACACAACTACAAGCCGGGTTAGCGTTAGAAACCATAATGAGTCCGAGAGAGAGGGCGCAAAACAAATCGCAAGCGAATGAAGAGTGTGACACGCGGATTTGTTTTACCGAGGTTTGGTTCTTGCAAACCTACTCCCCGTTGAGGTGGTCACAAAGACCGGGTTTCTTTCAACCCTTTCCCTCTCTCAAACGGTCCCTCGGACCGAGTGAGCTTCTCTTCTCAAATCGAAACCGGGAACAAAACTTCCCCGCAAGGACCACCACACAATTGGTGTCTCTTGCCTCAGTTACAATGGAGTTTTGATCACAAGAACAAGTGAGAAAGAAAAGAAGCAATCCAAGCGCAAGAGCTCAAAAGAACACGGCAAATCTCTCTCGCTAATCACTAAAGCCTTGAGTGGAATTGGAGAGGATTTGATCTCTTGGGTGTGTCTAGAATTGAATGCCTAGCTCTTGTAAGTGGTTGAGAGGTGGAAAACTTGGATGACTTAAATGTGGGGTGGTTGGGGGTATTTATAGCCCCAACCACCAAACTAGCCGTTTGGTGAAGGCTGCTGTCGACGGGCGCACCGGACAGTCCGGTGCGCCACCGGACAGTGTCCGGTGCGCCAGCCACGTCACCCGGTCGTTAGGGTTCGACCGTTGGAGCTCTGACGTGTGGGCCCGCCTGGCTGTCCGGTGGTGCACCGGACAGGCCCTGTAGGCTGTCCGGTGTGCCACCCGCGCGTGCTCTGCTCCCCTGCGCGCTCTGGCGCGCATTAAATGCTCTGTAGGTGACCGTTGGCGCGAAGTAGCCGTTGCTCCGCCGTTACACCGGACAGTCCGGTGTGCACCGGACATGTCCGGTGAATTATAGCGGAGCAGATTCCCGAAGCTGGCGAGTTCAGAGTCGCTCTCCTCTGGAGCACCGGACACTGTCCGGTGGTCCACCGGACAGTCCGGTGAATTATAGCGCGGCACCTCTGAAAATTCCCGAAGGTGAGGAGTTCAGCGTCGACTCCCCTGGTGCACCGGACATTGTCCGGTGGTGCACCCGACCAGGGTGCCTTCGGTTGTCCCTTTGCTCCTTTGTTTGAACCCTTTCTCTTGATCTTTTTATTGGCTTATGGTGAACCTTTGGTACCTGTAGAACTTATAAACTTGGGCAAACTAGTTAGTCCAATTATTTGTGTTGGGCAATTCAACCACCAAAATCAATTAGGAATATAGGTGTAAGCCTAATTCCCTTTCAATCTCCCCCTTTTTGGTGATTGATGCCAACACAAACCAAAGCAAATATAGAAGTGCAGAATTTGAACTAGTTTGCATATGCAAGTGCAAAGGTTACTTAGAATTGAGCCAATAAATATTACTTACTAGATATGCATGGATTGTTTCTTTATTTTTAACATTTTGGACCACGCTTGCACCACAAGTTTTGTTTTTGCAAATTCTTTTGTAAATTCTTTTCCAAGTCCTTTTGCAAATAGTCAAAGGTAAATGAATAAGATTTTGCGAAGCATTTTCAAGATTTGAAATTTTGTCCCCTTGTTTCAAATGCTTTTCCTTTGACTAAAACAAAACTCCCCCTCAATAAATTCTCCTCTTAGTGTTCATGAGGGTTTTAAGATATCAATTTTGAAAATACTACTTGCTCCCCCTTTTTGAACTCAATAAGATATCAATTTGAAATTTACCAATTGAAAATCATTTTAAAATTAGGGTGGTGGTGCGGTCCTTTTGCTTTGGGCTCATACTTTCTCCCCCTTTGGCATGAATCGCCAAAAATGGATACTTTGAGTGAGATATAAGCCCTTTTGTAACTATTTTCTCCCCTTTGGCAAATAAAACATATGAGTGAAGATTATACCAAAGATGGAGAGTGATGTGGAGTGATGGCGAAGGATGAGTAATAGATTGGAGTAGAAGCCTTGTTTTCGCCGAAGACTCCAATTCCCTTTCAATACACCTATGACTTGGTTTGAAATTCACTTGAAAACACATTAGTCATAGCATATATAAAAGAGACATGATCAAAGGTATATTTATGAGCTATGAGTGCAAATTAGCAAAAGAAATTCCTAGAATCAAGAATATTTAGCTCATGCCTAAGTTGGGTAAAAGATTGTTCATCTAGTGGCTTGGTAAAGATATCGGCTAATTGATCTTTAGTATTAATGTATGCAATCTCGATATCCCCCTTTTGTTGGTGATCCCTAAGAAAATGATATCGAATGGCTATGTGTTTAGTGCGGCTATGCTCAACGGGATTATCCGCCATGCGGATTGCACTCTCATTATCACATAGAAGAGGAACTTTGGTCAATTTGTAACCATAGTCCCGCAGGGTTTGCCTCATCCAAAGCAATTGCGCGCAACAATGGCCTGCGGCAATATACTCGGCTTCGGCGGTAGAAAGAGCCACAGAATTTTGCTTCTTTGAAGCCCAAGACACCAAGGATCTTCCCAAGAACTGGCAAGTCCCCGATGTGCTCTTTCTATTAATCTTACACCCCGCCCAATCGGCATCCGAATAACCAATCAAATCAAATGTGGATCCCCGAGGGTACCAAAGCCCAAACTTAGGAGTATAAGCCAAATATCTCAAGATTCGTTTTACGGCTGTAAGGTGAGATTCCTTAGGGTCGGCTTGGAATCTTGCACACATGCATACGGAAAGCATAATGTCCGGTTGAGATGCACATAAATAGAGTAATGAACCTATCATCGACCGGTATACCTTTTGATCTACGGACTTACCTCCCGTGTCGAGGTCGAGATGCCCATTGGTTCCCATGGGTGTCTTGATGGGCTTAGCATCCTTCATTCCAAACTTGGTTAGAATGTCTTGAGTATACTTCGTTTGGCTAATGAAGGTGCCTTCCTGGAGTTGCTTGACTTGGAATCCTAGAAAATACTTCAACTCCCCCATCATAGACATCTCGAATTTCTGTGTCATGATCCTACTAAATTCTTCACATGTAGATTCGTTAGTAGACCCAAATATAATATCATCAACATAAATGTGGCATACAAACAAATCATTGTCAAGAGTTTTAGTAAATAAAGTAGGATCGGTCTTGCCGACTTTGAAGCCATTAGCAATAAGGAAATCTCTAAGGCATTCATACCAAGCTCTTGGGGCTTGCTTGAGCCCATAAAGTGCCTTAGAGAGCCTATAGACATGGTTAGGGTACTCACTGTCTTCAAAGCCGGGAGGTTGCTCAACATAGACCTCTTCCTTGATTGGTCCATTGAGGAAGGCACTCTTCACGTCCATTTGGTAAAGCTTGAAGCCATGGTAAGTAGCATAGGCTAATAATATGCGAATTGATTCAAGCCTAGCTACGGGTGCATAGGTTTCACCAAAATCCAAACCTTCGACTTGTGAATATCCCTTGGCCATGAGTCGGGCTTTGTTCCTAGTCACCACACCATGCTCATCTTGCTTGTTGCGGAAGACCCACTTGGTTCCTACAATATTTTGGTTAGGACGTGGAACTAAATGCCATACCTCGTTCCTAGTGAAGTTGTTGAGCTCCTCTTGCATCGCCATCACCCAATCCGAATCTTGGAGTGCTTCCTCTACCCTGTGTGGCTCAATAGAGGAAACAAAAGAGTAATGCTCACAAAAATGTGCAACACGAGATCTAGTGGTTACCCCCTTATGAATGTCGCCGAGTGAAAGCATCTAGGCCCCTCGCATTTTAGTTAGGTCTTTTATTCTCTTTTAGTTAGGTCTACGGAACAAAAGGTGAAGGTCTACGGAGTCCGAGTGTCAAGGAGATGTGGACACTCGCATTTTAGTTAGGTCTTTTATTCTCTTTTAGCCGTACTATAAAGAGGGGTTGTCGATGAGTAGTTTGACCAAGAGAGTTCTAGTGTAGTGTTGGTGCACAATCACACTCATACACAGTGCTAGGTGTCACTCTAGAACTCACACTCAAGTTAGAACGAAAACCGATTTGAAAATCAGCTGAAAAACAAGAGTTAGTGTTTCTGGCCTTGGGGCACCGGACTGTCCGGTGTGCACCGGACTGTCCGGTGCACCCTCTGCCAGGTGGGGCCAGGCTGATCCGCGGCAGAGGCTTCCCCTTCCCAGAAACCCGAGAGCGCAGCTTTCAGAGTTGAATTTTAGTGGCACACCGGACACCGCACCGGACTGTCCGGTGTGCACCGGACAGTGGACTGTTCACTGTCCGGTGCGCCATGAGTCCAACGGCTCTCTGTCAGAACTAGCCGTTGGAAATGACCGTTGGCGCACCGGTGGCGCACCGTTGGTGCACCGGTGGCGCACCGGACTGTCCGGTGCGCCATCGCGCAGTGAATTGCCTGTAACGGCTAGTTGGTGGGTGAGGGCTATTTATACCCCCTCCACCCACCATATTCAATGTCTTGCACTCCACATTTATTCCAGCACATTGCTAGAGCATTGCAAGCACCAAAAGCCTAGTGAGGAGATTAGAGAATCATAATCCGTGTTTGTTCCTCATTAGCGCTAGTAAGAGCCACCTAGAGCACACACCACTTGCATTAGGCTTCTCTTGGTCAAGCGAAAGTCTACGGCTTGTTACTCTTGGTGATCGGCATCACCTAGACGGCTTGGTGGCGTTGGGAGCTCGGTGATCACCGTGAAGATCTTGTTGGTGACCCAACTCAAGTTTGTAAGCGGTCTCGAGGGATCCACCGCGCCGGAGTGGCAAAGGATCATCTCGTAGTGAGCACTTGGTTCTTGCGAGGACCAAGGGGGAGCGATACCCTTGCGCGGGTGCTCCAACGAGGACTAGTGGAGAGTGCCGACTCTTCGATACCTCGGGAAAAATTGGAGGAGTCTTCTAAACTTTGCTTTACATTCCACACTTAATTCAAACACTTTACATTGTGTATTTGTTTAGCAAGTATTTGAATTATTATCTTAGCTTTGTTGCATTTCTAGTATTATATTCTTAGTGCTAGTTGTTGGGGTGAAGTTGGGCTCTTGTTTAGCTCTTGCTTAGGTTTTAATTATTGTTGTTTTTTAGAAAAGCCCAATTCACCCCCCCCCTCTTGGGCATCGTGATCCTTTCAATTGGTATCAGAGCCTTGTTGCTCATAGATTAGCTTAACCGCTAGAGTTACGATGTCCGGTGGGGATGGACCTCCTCCCGTTTTTGATGGTGACGATTTTCCTTATTGGAAAATTTGTATGGAAGCATACTTAGAGGCTATAGACATTGGTGTCTATAAAGCCGCCACACAAGGGTTCCCCGAACCTAGAGATCCCACAAATCTTGTAGGTGATGAGTTCAATTATGAGAAATGGAATGCTAAGGCCAAAAACACCCTTTTTAGAGGCCTTTGCAAAGATGTGTTCAATAGAGTAAGGAATCATAAAAATGCTCATGATTTGTGGATGGACATTTGTGCTCTACACGAAGGAACTAGAAGTGAACGTGAGGAAAGATATCACATAGCCATGCGAAAGTTAAATTCTTTTGAAATGCTTACTAATGAAAATGCAAACGCTATGTACTCACGACTTAATATTCTTGTAGAGGAAGTCAATGGATTGGGGCTTACTCAAATCTCACAACCGGATGTTGTGAGGAAGATTCTCAGTGTCCTCCCAATAGACAAATATGGACACATTGTCACTGTGCTACATCAAATGGATCTTTCAGTTACCACACCTACACAAATTTTGGGAAAGATCAATGCCCATGAAATGTACATGCACATCAACGACAAAGAAGAATCATCTTCCAAAAGAAAGGATTTGGCTCTCAAAGCAAATCATGAAAGAAAAGGAAAAGCAAAAATACAAGTTGAGGAAGAATCCTCAAGTGATGATGACCTTGATGCAAACATTGCCTTGATGGTAAGGAAGACCACCAAGATGTTGAAGAAGCTAAATAGAGAAGGCATCAAATTTGATTCAAGAAAGAAGAAGTTCTTTTCCAACAAAAGAAAGCCCATTTCTGAGATGGACTGCTACAACTGTGATGAGCTTGGCCATCTTGCTCATCAATGCAATAAGCCCAAGAAGAACAAATTCAAGGGCAAGAAAGAAGATGACAGCGATGATGAAAAGGAGGAAAAGAAATTCTTCAAGAGAAAGGATGGGAAGCAAAAGAGGTTCCACAAGAAGAAGAATGGAAAGGCATATATTGTTGGCGACTGGCTCACCGACATCGAATCATCAAGTGGGTCTTCTTCAAGTGAAAAAGAGAATGATGAAAAAATTGCGGCCATCGCCGGGGACTTCTCTTCACCACCACCATCGCCATCATCCACTTCTCACCTATGCCTCATGGCTAGGGGTGAACGGAAGGTACAAAATGATATTAATATTGCTGATGATAGTGATAGTGATAGTGATGAGGAATTTGCTTCACCTTCATATGATGAGTTAGCTGACTTACTTAAAGAATACACTCAAATCATTAGAAAGTCAAAAGCTAAATGTGATAGGTTGAAAAATAAAAATGAATCTTTAAATGCCAAGTATGACATAGTTATAAAGGCTAGTGATGAAATAAAAGAAGAAAATAAAACTATGTCATCAAATGTAAATGAGCTCACAAACTCCCTAAAAGATGCTAAGGAAAAATATGACAAATTAAATGAAGCTAATAGGGAATTGCAAAATAGACTAGTAAAGATCAAGGAAGACTATACTCAAATTAAATTTGATCATGACAATCTTCTTGTTGAAAACGAACTTTTATCTTGCAAAACACATGAGGCTATTAACCCTGTTGTTAAGTTTGATGTAGCAACCTCATGTGATGATTTGATTCAAGAAGAGCAAACTAGTCTACATGCTGAATTGACTGAAAAAGTTGAAGTCCTGACTTTAGACAACCAAAAATTGAAGAATTACTTGACTGATGCAACTACTAGAGGAAAAGTTGCTATTGAGAACAATGATTTCAACAATGAGTTGGTAGTGGATAATCAAAGGCTTAAGAACGAAGTCAAGAAACTAAAAAGTGAAAATGAACATCTTGCAACAAGTGTGCAAAAGTTCAACAAGGGTCAATACCTCCAAAATGAGCTGCTTATGAACACTGTTATGAAAAATAACAAGAGTGGTATTGGATACAATGCTTTTGTGCAAAAGAAAGCTATCACTCAATACAAGCCAAAGCAGACTCACAAGCCTATCAAATGCTTTGAGTGTGGAAATGAAGGTCATTTTGCCCACAACTGCAAAGCTAAACCACCAACTCCCTTGCCTAAGCACTCAAGACCATTTGCTTTCAATGCTCACTATGTTCTAAGAAAGGTTGCAAATGGAAAGGTTAAGGTTACATTCCTAGGTCCACCAAATAAGAATAGACCTAGACAAATCTGGGTGGCAAAGTCCTTAATTGAGAGAGTCACTAGTCCTATGCAATATAGGGCCCTCAAAACTCAAGCTTGAATTGTCTGTGAATGTAGGTGAACTACAAGACCGGTGGGAGCCATTGGGTTATTGACAGTGGATGCACACAACATATGACAGGCAACCCACGGATGTTCACCTCACTAGATGAGAATGTTGATGGTCAAGATAAAATCACATTTGGAGACAATTCAAAAGGAAAAGTGCAAGGACTTGGCAAGGTGGCAATCTCAAATGATTTATCAATATCAAATGTTCTCTTGGTTGCACCTTTGAGCTTCAATTTATTATCAGTGGGTCAACTCTGTGATCTTGGACTTCAATGCTTATTCACTCCATCAGAGGTTATTGTAACAAAAATGGATGATGAATCAATGGTATTCAAGGGATTTAGATACAACAACCTCTACTTAGTGGATTTCACTTCAGAAGATGCAGACTTAAGAACTTGCCTCTTCACCAAAGCTTCTCTTGGATGGCTTTGGCATAGGAGGCTTGCACATGTTGGGATGAGCACACTCAAGAAGGTATTAAAGAAAGATATGGTTAGAGGATTAAAGGATGTGGTGTTTGAAAAAGACAAGCCATGCAGTGCATGTCAAGCTGGAAAGCAAGTTGCTAATACACATCCCACTAAATCTTTCATGTCAACATCAAGGCCACTGGAACTACTTCATATGGATTTATTTGGACCTACAAATTATGTCAGTGCCGGTGGCAATCTCTACTGTCTAGTGATTGTTGATGACTTCTCAAGATACACTTGGGTGTTCTTTCTCCATGACAAATCTGAAGTTGCATCTATATTCAAGAAGTTTGCCAAGAAAGCACAAAATGAATTTGATTGCAAGATTAAGAAGATTAGAAGTGACAATGGCAAAGAATTTGACAACACCAACATTCATGAGTACTGTGATGAAATTGGGATCAAGCATGAAGTATCTGCCACATATACACCTCAACAAAATGGAGTTGTTGAAAGGAAAAATAGGACCTTGATCACCCTTGCAAGAACAATGATTGATGAGTATAACACACCGGAGAGGTTTTGGGCCGAAGCTGTCAACACTGCTTGTTATGCATCAAACAGGCTATTTCCTCACCGGCTACTTGCGAAGACTCCTTATGAACTGCTAAATGGGAAAAAGCCAGACGTCTCCTTCTTCCGGGTATTTGGGTGCAAATGCTACATCTACAAGAAACGCCATCACCTAGGGAAGTTTCAAAGACGTTGTGATATTGGTTTTCTTTTGGGTTATTCATTAAAGTCCAAAGCATATCGAGTATTCAATCATGCCACTGGCGTGGTAGAAGAAACATATGATGTGGAATTTGATGAGACTAATGGCTCCCAAGGAGCACTTGAAAATCTTGATGATGTAGGTGATGAGCCACTTAGGGAAGCAATGAAGAACATGCCTATTGGAGCTATCAAACCAAAAGAAGATGAAGAAGAGGTGCAAATCATTGACAGGCCTTCTTCATCAAATGTACCACAAGATGATGAAAAAGATGAGAGGCATGCAAATGAAGATACATTTGTCTCTCATGAACAAGCAAGGGTACAAGCCGAAGATGATGCTCCAGGATCTTCTTCCCAAGTGGTTGACAGGAGAAACTCATCACTACTTCAAGCTCATCCTCAAAACCAAATCATCGGGAGTCCTTCACAAGGGGTTATTACTCGATCACATAGACATGCTACTTTTATTGAACATCACTCTTTTGTTTCTTGTGTTGAGCCTACTTGTATAGATGAGGCGCTACAGGATCCGGACTGGGTGAATGCCATGCATGAAGAACTTAACAACTTCACCCGCAACGAAGTTTGGACCCTGGAGAAGCCCCCACAAGATGCAAGAATCATTGGAACAAAGTGGGTGTTCAGAAACAAACAAGATGATCAAGGTGTGATTGTAAGAAACAAGGCAAGACTTGTAGCAAAGGGATTCTCTCAAGTTGAAGGCTTAGATTTTGGAGAGACCTTTGCACCGGTTGCTCGACTGGAAGCCATCCGTATCCTACTTGCATATGCATCATGCTATGATATAAAACTTTATCAAATGGATGTAAAAAGTGCATTTTTAAATGGCTTCATAAATGAACTTGTATATGTTGAGCAACCGCCTGGATTTGAAGACCCTAGATATCCTAACCATGCTTACAGGTTGTCCAAGGCGCTTTATGGGCTAAAGCAAGCTCCAAGGGCTTGGTATGAGCGTCTTCGCGACTTCCTCATCGAAAAGGGCTTCAAGATCGGGACCGTCGACACAACTCTCTTCACAAAGAAACATAACGGTGATATTTTCATTTGTCAAGTATATGTTGATGATATAATCTTTGGCTCGACAAATGACTATCATTGCAAGGAATTTGGTGAGTTGATGTCGAAGGAGTTCGAGATGTCAATGATTGGTGAGCTAACATACTTCCTCGGCTTTCAAGTCAAGCAAATGAAAGATGGTAACTTTCTCTCACAAGAGAAGTATACCAAAGACTTGTTGAAAAGGTTCAACATGGAGAAGTGCAAACCAATCAAGACTCCCATGCCTACAAATGGACATCTCGACTTAGATGAGGGAGGTAACCCGGTTAATCAAACTCTCTACCGTTCTATGATTGGTAGTTTATTGTACCTTACCGCATCTAGGCCCGATATTATGTTCAGTGTTTGCATGTGTGCTAGATTCCAATCTAATCCTAAGAAAGCTCATCTTCGCGCTGTTAAGAGAATTCTTAGGTATCTCAGGCACACCACAAGCGTTGGTCTGTGGTATCCCAAAGGAGCTACTTTTGATTTAATTGGCTATTCCGATTCAGATTATGCCGGTTGCAAAATTGATAGGAAAAGTACTTCTGGGGGATGCCATCTGCTTGGTAGATCACTAGTTTCATGGACATCCAAAAAGCAAAATAGTGTTGCCTTGTCAACTACCGAAGCGGAATACATTGCCGCAGGTGCTTGTTGCACACAGATTTTATATATGAAACAAACTCTTCTAGACTATGGCGTAGTTCTAGAAAAGGTACCTTTGTTGTGTGATAATGAGAGTGCTGTTAAAATTGCTAATAATCCTGTACAACACTCTCGCACCAAGCACATTGATATCCGTCATCACTTCCTTAGAGATCATGTTGCTAAAGGAGATATCATTTTAGAAGGAGTGAGGTCGGAAGATCAATTAGCGGATATTTTCACTAAGCCACTTGATAAGACCCGCTTTTGCATGTTAAGGAATGAACTAAATATTCTTGATCTTAGAAATTTTATGTAAAATGTCAAATGGTGTTGTCAAGCTTGCATTGCATATTTAAATTCCTTGTATTGCATCTAGGACTTGTCTAACCTAGTTGAGATAACCGCCAACAAAGCGAGTGAAAAAGCTTAACTCGGGTCAAACCTGACAAGTCTTAGTTTTAAGCGTTTAGCACTTAAATTCTTACTTTTTATGCAATTATTGGTTCTTGAAATATGCATGAGGTACTGCACTTAGGGGGAGTATTCAAAACTCAAATCACTCATGAAAACCCCTAGTGCAAACCAAAATGCAAATTTCACCATTTGCCTATTTTCTCTAAAAATTATCTAGCCTATGGCGAAATATTTTGAAAAGTATATGAGGGTGCCAATACCTGTCCCAACAAGTGTTATTTTGAGTGATTATAAGTTGGGATTTGGTTTGGTTGGGAGTTAGATAGAAAAATTCAAATTTTTCCAAACTCTCCTCTGTCTGGGCTCACCGGACAGTCCGGTGTGCACCGGACACTGCACTGTGCAATGTCCGGTGCACCGGCAGCCGCGCGCTAAAATTCAATTTTCCTGTGTGCTGTCCGGTGTGCACTGGACAGGCACTGTAGACTGTCCGGTGCGCCCATATCGCGTTTAAAAAAAAAGGCCTCCAGCCCGCAGCCGAGCCAGAGGCTCATCTTCTCTGCCAGCTCCCTCTGCTCTCTGATTCCTGGCGATTCCCTCTCCCCCCGCCGGCGATCTCCAGCCACCGGCGGCCTCCATCTCCGATGGTGCTCCGGCGACTTTGGGCCCCTCTCCTTCCCTCCCTCGGTGAGCAGACCTCTCCCTCTGTTCTCCTCTCCCTCTCTTTCTGGTGAGCAGTGGCCCCTCACTTCTCCCTTTTGTGCAACACTCCAAATCTTGTGAAATCTGGTGAATTCCTGTTGTGGTTTGTGAGTCTCTGTGTGTATTGAGTATCCCTGCAGGTTCTTAGCTCCTTCGGGAGGGTTTTCCCACCTCAAATAGCCATTTCACCGAAAACCTAATTCCCCGCACGCCACGTGCTCGGTGAAATGCCCAAACCAGCCAAATTTGCTCCAATTGAACCCAAATTTTTCAGGTACCTTTACAACACTTCCAGCAACATCCTTGCCAAATTTCACGCCAATCCGAGATCCCAGGCTTAAATTTTACCAAATTTCCCGTTTTGAGCGATCGTTTCCGAGCCATGTGCCCAAATCCCTTTTTTCTTCACCTAAATTCAAACCAAGCACACACTTCACTCATATTCACCTATATAAACCTATTCGGGAAGTATCGGCTCAATTCCATATCGTTTCGTGCCTCAATTCGAATTCCAAACCTCCTATGGCACTATTTATCCTTCAAACGTCGTTTTCACGTCGTTTGACCTCTCGATTGACTCATCTTGTGTTTCCAGTGCCATATTTCTCTTGTGTATGTATGTATTCACATTTCATATACTTATGACTATGTGACTAATACGTGCTCACCTCTTCTGTCATTTCAGTGACCTTGATTGCCCGTGTGCCGTCTCCCGTCCTGCCTAGATCGTCACCTCTCGTGTGAGCTTTCCAGGTAGTCATCTCATCTTTTGCTAATCTATCGGTCACTTTTGCTCTATGCTTAGTCACTCTCTCTCATTTGCAGACATCAGTTCAGGATGCCGCGCACGAAGAATGTGTCGGCGCCAGGGGGAGGCGATGATGAGGATCCTCGTCGCCCCTTCAGGCAGGTCAAGGGCAAGACTGTTTACTTGGAGCAGCAGGAAGGCCGCAAGAAGCGGCGTACGGACAGAGCAGCCCGTGCAGCGGCAGCGGCTGCAGCGGCCGCTGCGCAGGCCGAGCTTGGAGATCAGCCGCAGACTCCATCAGACCAGATCGCATACCGTGTTCGTCGTCTCGCCTCCCGGCGCTCCTCCACTCACACCTCTGCTTCCACTCCGCCACCCACTCTGCCTGCTCCCGTCACTCCTATTGCTCCATCCACCACCACAGCTATACCCACTACCTCCACTACGCCAGCTTCCACTGCTCCTCCTCCTCCAGCTCCCGCTTCAGCTCCTCCTGTCCCTCCACCTCGATTCCGGGAGCGCGATGAGACTGAGGTTCGACCCCTGGCTACGGATCCTCGACTGTTTGACCTTCAGCGTGCTACAGCGGCACGGGTACGTAGGTTCAGATACGTACCCGTGGAGTCTTGGCTACCAGCTCAAAGAGACCCTGCAGCAGGTGACCTTTTCAGCACACGTACTCAGGAGTCGTTTTTCAGAGCTCAGATGTCTGCTCAGATAGCTCTGCGAGTGCACCGGCTTTTGGATCTTCCAGCCTTTCTACTTGCAGCCGGTGCTGACTCTGAGGCGCACCTCACCTATCTGCCTGGCCTTCAGTCCCTTCTGACTACCAGCGGTAGATACATTGAGGAGTGGGTACGAGTCTTCTACGCCTCTGTTTGGATTGACCTGGATCATCACTGGATGAGGTTTCGCTTTGAGCGCGAGGATGTCACCATTACTGCCAGTCAGATCTGCCAGCTTTTTGGATTTCCCGAGTCGACGACTCGTCTTCACAGCCTCTGCTACGGCACTTCTGATCCTCCTCGTCGCCCTCACGGCGGTGTGGCTCCGGGTACCGCTCACGTTGTAGCTCTGTTCCGCCCGCCCTTCACAGATGGGTCGCGACGTTCACCGGCAGATTTTACAACAGCAGCAAAGTACTTATATGAGCTCATCAGACGGACTCTTCTGCCGAGGATGGGATATAGGGAGGCTACCACTCATATTCAGCTTTGGCTCCTTGGTGCCCTGGTCTCCCACTCTGAGTTTGACGTTGTGGACTTCCTGATTTGTGAGATCGAGGACACCGTTTTGGATGGGATTCGTGCTCGTCGGCAGTTGCCCTATGCTCACTACTTGTGCCACATCTTTGCGCAGCTGATTCAGCCCCCTCGATTTCAGAGCACCCTTGAGGCCTCACGCCTCGTTTTTGGATCCTACCGTCCTGCGCCTGAGATTCCTGTGCCAGCTTCTGCTAATGTTTTTGACTCTCAGGCCGAGGATGCAGCTCTTCGACAGTTTGACACTCAGGGTACAGCAGCTGATGATGATGATGATGATGATGATTTTGGGGTTCCTCCTCCGCCTCCGCCTCCTATGCCTCCACGCTCACATGATCATGAGGCTGGGAGTTCTAGTGCTGCCCCTGCTCCTCCTCAGGCTATGGATCCTGCTCTTGCTTCGATTCTGGCCAACCTGGCGGCCGAGCAGGCCCGGTTATCCGAGAGGATGCTCTCGATGTTTCAGAACATGCAGGACAGGCAGGATGCCCTTCAGCAGCAGCTACTTCAGGATCGGGCTGAGACCAGGGCATTCATGGCTCTCATGCTACAGCAGTCTGGTGTCTCAGTTCCTCCGGTTCTGTCTGCTCCACCTCCTCCGCTTCATGCTCCTGTGGTGCCATCGATTTTGTCAGGACCCCCTGTTGGTACCTCTCCGCTCCGGCCGGTCACTTTGGCGTTCACCTCTCCGGTTCTCAGCTCTGTTTGCCCGCAGCCGCCTGTGCCACCAGCATCTGCTGTTACCACTACTGCTGTGGCAGTATCTGTGACCGCTTCTATTCCGGTAGCTCCTGCAGCGCGGCCTCAGTCCGAGTCAGTACCAGCTCCAGCTTCTACCGCAGATCCTGGATCCGAGACTGACTCTGACCCTCCGCCGGTGTTCGCTCTGCTGCCTCGACCGCGACCGGATGCGCCCCCGCCGCCTCCTCCTGCTTCTGATGTTTAGGTTCAGGACCCTTTTGGTGTTTGACGCCAAAGGGGGAGAGATATGAGTTGTGAGAGCTAGGGGGAGTTAGAGAGTTAGTAGAGAGTCATGTTGATGTAATATATGTGCTTGCTACTCTCTGTTCTAGCTTGATGTTTTTGGCTCACAAACTCGTCATATACTCTCGTTGCTTATGATTGACTGTGTGTATTATGTTTTCACCTTATATTTTATCACCAGTCCTCTAGTTCTTGTTTCATTGATTTAACTTCACTTTTTATGAACAAGAATCTGATGATGTGTATGCGCTCACTCTTATTATTATGGTACATGTTCTTTCTGTCAAAGATTACTGAGTATAACTAACCATTCTTTCTATTGACAGAAACTTCAAAACAAACTACTCTCACAAAACTTGTAGGGTTGTCATCAATCACCAAAAAGGGGGGAGATTGAAAGCATCTAGGCCCCTGGTTGGTTTTAGTGATTAATGACAACGTAATATTATATGTGACTAACGTGTGTTTTGCAGAGACAAATGGTAAGTTAGGTTGCATGACAGGTAGAAGTACTACAACGGTGAAAACAATCCCGGAGATAAGAACTCGAAGCGACGGCTAAAACGACGAAACAAAAGGTGAAGGTCTACGGAGTCCGAGTGTCAAGGAGATGTGGACACTCGCATTTTAGTTAGGTCTTTTATTCTCTTTTAGCCGTACTATAAAGAGGGGTTGTCGATGAGTAGTTTGACCAAGAGAGTTCTAGTGTAGTGTTGGTGCACAATCACACTCATACACAGTGCTAGGTGTCACTCTAGAACTCACACTCAAGTTAGAACGAAAACCGATTTGAAAATCAGCTGAAAAACAAGAGTTAGTGTTGTAAGGAAAATGGACCCCAGGCCTTTTTGGCTAATTGAGTTTTGGTGTTTGATGAACAACACAATCAGTGAACTAATAAGTCTTCTAGTGTTTGTGTTTGTAGTTCACAGGATGCGAAGAGAATTGGACCAAGGCAATGAGGATGCAACACCTCAAAAGAAGACATAAAAAGATGCGTAGGAGTCCAATACTCAAGAACAAAGAAGCCCAAAGAAATCAGCGAAGAATTCCAAGGAAAAGGGCTGTCAGCCAGCGCCTGGTGGCGCACCGGACATGCTACAGCGCAGTGTCCGGTGTGCACCGGACTGTCCGGTGAAGTCCCGGACAGTCTGCGCAGAGAGGTCGCAGGCAGGCGCTCTCTGGCTGTAGCACCGGACTGTCCGGTGTGCACCGGACTGTCCGGTGTGCCAACGGGCAGACGGCAACGGTCGAATCCAACGGTCGGATCCAACGGTCGACTGCTACAGGCGCCAACGGTCGGCTGACGTGGCGGCACCGGACATGCTACAGTGCAGTGTCCGGTGTGCACCGGACTGTCCGGTGCACCCGACGACAGAAAGCTGCTGCTTTCTGTCCAACGGCTAGTTTGGGGTGTGGAGGCTATAAATACCACCCCAACCGGCCATTCTCAAGTGTGAGAGCCCAAGCAACATACCAAGACACATAGTGCATATTTCCAAGAGCTCAAACACCCAAGTGCTTAATAGAATCACTCGGTGATTAGCGTAGGTGCTTTGCGAAGTGCTTAGGTTAGTTAGACCGCTTTAGCGCTTGCTCTAGGTGAATCCTAGTTAGTTGAGTGAGTTTTGTAAAACCACACAACCCCTCGGCTCTTGCGTGAGTCGTTGTAATTGTACCGAGTGGGGCGAGAGTCTTGCGAGACCGTGACAACTGCGTTTGTGTCACGGCCGCCACCGTGTACCGGAGGGAACGAGGCCCGCGGCGTTTTCGGCCGGAAGCTCGATAGTGGAGACGGCGGGGAGCGTCCGAGAGGAGCCGGAAGCGGAGCACCACTTGCGCGTGGAGAAGGCCCGCGGCTCTCTACGGAGTTACTCGACCGTGGTGCTTGGCCCTCGCGTGGGCTTCCCTTTGCGTAGGGGCACCAACGAGGATTAGTCGGGACCTTGCGTGGTTCCGGATACCTCGGTAAAAATACCGGCGTCATCCACGAGAGTTTGCTTCTCTACTTAGCTCTTTACATTCCGCATTTATATTAAGCATTTAAGTTTCAATCTTGTAGTCATACATATTTAGTATAGATTGAAACTTAGCCTTTTGCGGTAGAGATAGCAACACTTAGACAAAACCTAGTTTGCACATTCTAGTTTTGATTATTTGCATAGGTTTTGCTCTAGGGATTTAATTGTGGCCTAGTTTAGTAAAAGTTTTAGAAGTCCTAATTCACCCCCCCCCTCTTAGGCGTCACCCGTTTCCTACAATTGGTATCAGAGCCCGGTTTGGCTCATTTGAAACGCTTTAGCTTCACCGCTAAAAGAGCCGACGCTTTTTAGAGGAAGGGATGGATACCCATAGGCCACCACACTTCGACGGCACTAACTTCCCATATTATAGTGCTAGAATGGCTTGTTACCTAGAGGCCGTTGATCTAGGTGTTTGGAGAGTCACTCGTGACGGGATGAAACCCCTCAAAAATCCCGAGAAACCCACCACGAGTGAAGAGAAAGAAATTCATTTAAATGCTAGAGCCAAAAATTGCTTGTATGAATCTCTTAGCATGGATATTTTCAATCAAGTATTTACCCTGAAAACTGCTAATGAGATTTGGCTAAAATTGCATGAGCTCCATGACGGCACATCCAATGTCCGTGAGCAAAAACATTGCCTAGTCTTAAATGAGTATAATTCTTTTGCTATGAAAGATGATGAGCTTGTTAGAGACATGTATTCTCGTTTGAATCTAATTATCAATGAGCTCAATTCTATTGGCATTAATAAGCTAGGTGATGCGGACATTGTGAGGAAGATTATCTCCCTGCTACCACAACAAAGATATGGGAGCATCATCACCATCCTTCACAACATGGAGGACTTGAGCAACATGACCCCGACCATTGTGATTGGGAAAATCGCGGCCTTTGAGATGTCGCGTAAAATGAGTCGGGGAGAGGAGCCAACTTCCTCAAGACCATATGCTTTTGCATGTGATGAAAGGAAGGGCAAAAAGAAGGCTCCCACTCCAAGTTCCTCAAGTGAAGAAGAGGAAGAAGAAGGAAGTGATGATGATGAAGATAATCAACCATGCACATCATCCTCCGAGGACGAAGAAACAATCCGACGCGTCGGAAAGGTAATGAGGATGATCCGCAAGATTAATCTAATGGGTGTGCCCCTGCAGGTCGAGGATCTTCTCTTTAACATTGACAGGAAAAAGCAAAGGAAGAGAGGATGCTTCGCATGTGGGGAGAAGGGCCACTTCAGGGACAACTGTCCAAATATGGCCAAGCCCAAAAAGGAGAGGAGCAAAGGCCAGGCGCTAACAAGTGTTAGAACTTGGGATGACTCTTCAAGTGAAGATGAACCTCCAAGGATGCGCAGCCACCGGTCCTCGTCACGATCATCACGGTCATCACACAAATGCCTTATGGCAAGAGGTAACAAAAGCATTCCATCCTCTAGTGATGAAAGTAGTAGTGATGAAGGTGAGGGAAAGGCCTCTCTAGAAGAGCTTGCGGAAGCCGTCAAATTTTTCCAGGATGTTTGCACTAAGCAAAAAGCTCAACTTAAAACTTTGAAAAATAAGTTGATTAGCTCTCAAAATGATTACAAAGGTTTGCTAGAAAAATTTGAAACTTTTGCAAACTTAAATAGTGAGCTGTCAACTAAAATTGAGCTATTAGAATCTAGTGCTCCATCCACTGCTACCGATGATAGCCTTATTAAAAAGAATGAAAAACTTAAGGCTAAGTTAGCTAGCTCCCAAGAAACTATTGAAAATTTGCTAGAGAAAATGGAAATTCTTAGCATACACAATAATGAGCTAACTACTAAGCTAGAAAACATTGGTAGCACCCCAGCAGCATCTTTAGTTGAAATACCTGAAATAATTAAGAAAGATGCTTCTACTTCCTGCTTTGATTTAATTGATGATTCTAACCCCTGCAACCAAGTCGTTGTTGAGAATATTGTTGTAGAAACATGCACGGATGAGGTTGCAAAGGAAAATGAACAATTAAAGCAAGAAGTGGCTCGTCTTGGCAAGGCTTTGTATGACAAGAAAGGCAAAGCCAAACAAATCCAACCTCCACAGGATAACACCACTGCGGGAGTGAACAAGCCTGTAGAGGGAGAAACTGTGATTTGTAGGCTATGCCACAAGGAAGGCCACAAGTCTTTCCAATGCAAGGCGATGACCGGGGATAAACAAAGGCAAAAGCTCAAGCAAAAGCCAACAAGCAAAATCTCCAACACCTACATCAAAAAGGTGAACAAAAAGGATGCTACACCATATTTGATCAAGAAGAAAAAGAATGGAAAGGTGATAGCAATCAAGGCCAACAAGCAAGCCAACAAAGGAAAAGGGGCCAAACGCATCTGGGTGCCGAAGGAGATAATTTCAACCATGAAAAGCACCAAGAAGGTTTGGATCCCGAAAGGGAAGTGAGTGGACCGAAGGTCGTCGGGAAATTTGGAGACTTGGCAAAGTTGGGATGTATATCATGGGATACATCATATTGGATCAAGTTTATTGCCAAGTGGGTTATTGAAAATTTCGGACCCAAATTTCCCACCCATGACAAAGGTAACTAGTTTTATTGTATTCTTCATTTTTAGATATGCGTATCTATTTACCTTCTATCTAGTTTACCTTTCTTGCCTAGTATTACAATTGTTATGTACTTTTGTTTAAAATCATGCATACTAGGCAAATCATATGGTAGGATTGCTTGCTTTCAATTCATATACTTAAGCAAACCTACATGGCTTAAAATGTTTATTTAAGCACGGCACATAGCTTTTATACCACTCCATAGTAAATGATGCATCAATTGACAATTTGGATTTCTACAAGTTGTATCATTTAACTTATATGTGCCAAAGTTTGGATTATGGATAATTTGCCCCTCTTGATATCAAATCAAAGTGCATGTCTCCTACAAGTATTCAAAACTTGTATGCACACCTTTAGGGGGAGGTTACTCTATAATCTAACACTTTGAGACTAACACCTTTTCAAGTCTATTTCATGTGATAGTCTCATTGTAAGGAAAATGAAGTCCCCGGAGAAAGACAACAATCTTCCACTGCAAAATCTCCAAGAACTCTTATGTCTCTCAAGCTCACCATTGACTTTCAATTGGTATCTTTTGAGACTACATTCAGTATCATTTACATGTCTTCTCCAATATTTGATTAGACTATATTTCATATCATATGCTTCCATGTTGCAAAAATGCATAAGTAGTTTAACTCATATTCTGTTACCTATGCATAAGGGAAGTTAGTCTTTTCAAATCATGCCTTGCACCTCTATTTTTCACATGCTTTTTCCTAAGTAGAGGATCTCTGTCAGGGGGAGTTTTTCTTCATCTCTAAAGGGGGAGAAAAACTCTTTCTAAAGGAGAGTACTCATTTGGGGGAGTAATCTTTTGAGGACTCCTTCAAGTGGTATCATTCACATAGTTTAATTTAATATCCTTCTAGTGATATCATTTGATACAATTCTTGTTGAGGGCAAGCTTTTATTTACTTCCTACATGCTTTTAATGTCTTCCTTTTCGGTGGTTGATGCCAAAGGGGGAGAAGTTTAGGGACCAAAGCAATGAAAACCATATCAAACACCAAACACCACACATTTCAAATTTTATATCTTCAAATAAGTTCTACAAGTGGTTTTGGTTATTTGGTCCAAAAAAAAAAAATAGGAAGTAAGTGAATTATGGAGTTAGGGGGAGGCTTAAGTCCATAATATCACATTGTGGGGATAATCATGCATCTTAGCAAGTAGAATGCATATTTTCATTCAAATACTTGTATTATTTGCTTGCTTTGGTTGTGTTGTCATCAATCACCAAAAAGGGGGAGATTGTAAGGAAAATGGACCCCAGGCCTTTTTGGCTAATTGAGTTTTGGTGTTTGATGAACAACACAATCAGTGAACTAATAAGTCTTCTAGTGTTTGTGTTTGTAGTTCACAGGATGCGAAGAGAATTGGACCAAGGCAATGAGGATGCAACACCTCAAAAGAAGACATAAAAAGATGCGTAGGAGTCCAATACTCAAGAACAAAGAAGCCCAAAGAAATCAGCGAAGAATTCCAAGGAAAAGGGCTGTCAGCCAGCGCCTGGTGGCGCACCGGACATGCTACAGCGCAGTGTCCGGTGTGCACCGGACTGTCCGGTGAAGTCCCGGACAGTCTGCGCAGAGAGGTCGCAGGCAGGCGCTCTCTGGCTGTAGCACCGGACTGTCCGGTGTGCACCGGACTGTCCGGTGTGCCAACGGGCAGACGGCAACGGTCGAATCCAACGGTCGGATCCAACGGTCGACTGCTACAGGCGCCAACGGTCGGCTGACGTGGCGGCACCGGACATGCTACAGTGCAGTGTCCGGTGTGCACCGGACTGTCCGGTGCACCCGACGACAGAAAGCTGCTGCTTTCTGTCCAACGGCTAGTTTGGGGTGTGGAGGCTATAAATACCACCCCAACCGGCCATTCTCAAGTGTGAGAGCCCAAGCAACATACCAAGACACATAGTGCATATTTCCAAGAGCTCAAACACCCAAGTGCTTAATAGAATCACTCGGTGATTAGCGTAGGTGCTTTGCGAAGTGCTTAGGTTAGTTAGACCGCTTTAGCGCTTGCTCTAGGTGAATCCTAGTTAGTTGAGTGAGTTTTGTAAAACCACACAACCCCTCGGCTCTTGCGTGAGTCGTTGTAATTGTACCGAGTGGGGCGAGAGTCTTGCGAGACCGTGACAACTGCGTTTGTGTCACGGCCGCCACCGTGTACCGGAGGGAACGAGGCCCGCGGCGTTTTCGGCCGGAAGCTCGATAGTGGAGACGGCGGGGAGCGTCCGAGAGGAGCCGGAAGCGGAGCACCACTTGCGCGTGGAGAAGGCCCGCGGCTCTCTACGGAGTTACTCGACCGTGGTGCTTGGCCCTCGCGTGGGCTTCCCTTTGCGTAGGGGCACCAACGAGGATTAGTCGGGACCTTGCGTGGTTCCGGATACCTCGGTAAAAATACCGGCGTCATCCACGAGAGTTTGCTTCTCTACTTAGCTCTTTACATTCCGCATTTATATTAAGCATTTAAGTTTCAATCTTGTAGTCATACATATTTAGTATAGATTGAAACTTAGCCTTTTGCGGTAGAGATAGCAACACTTAGACAAAACCTAGTTTGCACATTCTAGTTTTGATTATTTGCATAGGTTTTGCTCTAGGGATTTAATTGTGGCCTAGTTTAGTAAAAGTTTTAGAAGTCCTAATTCACCCCCCCCCTCTTAGGCGTCACCCGTTTCCTACAAGTGTTTCTGGCCTTGGGGCACCGGACTGTCCGGTGTGCACCGGACTGTCCGGTGCACCCTCTGCCAGGTGGGGCCAGGCTGATCCGCGGCAGAGGCTTCCCCTTCCCAGAAACCCGAGAGCGCAGCTTTCAGAGTTGAATTTTAGTGGCACACCGGACACCGCACCGGACTGTCCGGTGTGCACCGGACAGTGGACTGTTCACTGTCCGGTGCGCCATGAGTCCAACGGCTCTCTGTCAGAACTAGCCGTTGGAAACGACCGTTGGCGCACCGGTGGCGCACCGGACTGTCCGGTGCGCCATCGCGCAGTGAATTGCCTGTAACGGCTAGTTGGTGGGTGAGGGCTATTTATACCCCCTCCACCCACCATATTCAATGTCTTGCACTCCACATTTATTCCAGCACATTGCTAGAGCATTGCAAGCACCAAAAGCCTAGTGAGGAGATTAGAGAATCATAATCCGCGTTTGTTCCTCATTAGCGCTAGTAAGAGCCACCTAGAGCACACACCACTTGCATTAGGCTTCTCTTGGTCAAGCGAAAGTCTACGGCTTGTTACTCTTGGTGATCGGCATCACCTAGACGGCTTGGTGGCGTTGGGAGCTCGGTGATCACCGTGAAGATCTTGTTGGTGACCCGACTCAAGTTTGTAAGCGGTCTCGAGGGATCCACCGCGCCGGAGTGGCAAAGGATCATCTCGTAGTGAGCACTTGGTTCTTGCGAGGACCAAGGGGGAGCGATACCCTTGCGCGGGTGCTCCAACGAGGACTAGTGGAGAGTGCCGACTCTTCGATACCTCGGGAAAAATTGGAGGAGTCTTCTAAACTTTGCTTTACATTCCGCACTTAATTCAAGCACTTTACATTGTGTATTTGTTTAGCAAGTATTTGAATTATTATCTTAGCTTTGTTGCATTTCTAGTATTATATTCTTAGTGCTAGTTGTTGGGGTGAAGTTGGGCTCTTGTTTAGCTCTTGCTTAGGTTTTAATTAGTGTTGTTTTTTAGAAAAGACCAATTCACCCCCCCTCTTGGGCATCGTGATCCTTTCACCGAGGATGGTGTTGACGGGGTGATCTCGTTGGATTGCTTGGTGGACTCTTGGGTGTGGCGGCCTTGGTTCATCATCCTCCTTGTCTTGATCATTTGCATCTCTCCCTTGATCATTGCCGTCATCTTGAGGTGGCTCATCACTTTGATCTTCTCCTTCATCAACTTGAGCCTCATCCTCATTTTGAGTTGGTGGAGATGCTTGCGTGGAGGAGGATGGTTGATCTTGTTCACTTGGAGGCTCTTCGGATTCCTTAGGACACCGTTGGCGCGAAGTAGTCGTTGCTCCGCCGTTACACCGGACAGTCCGGTGTGCACCGGACATGTCCGGTGAATTATAGCGGAGCGGATTCCCGAAGCTGGCGAGTTCAGAGTCGCTCTCCTCTGGAGCACCGGACACTGTCCGGTGGTCCACCGGACAGTCCGGTGAATTATAGCGCGGCGCCTCTGAAAATTCTCGAAGGTGAGGTGTTCAGCGTCGACTCCCCTGGTGCACCAGACATTGTCCGGTGGTGCACCGGACACTGTCCGGTGGCGCACCGGACAGTCTGGTGCACCCGACCAGGGTGCCTTCGGTTGTCCCTTTGCCCCTTTGTTTGAACCCTTTCTCTTGATCTTTTTATTGGCTTATGGTGAACCTTTGGTACCTGTAGAACTTATAAACTTGGGCAAACTAGTTAGTCCAATTATTTGTGTTGGGCAATTCAACCACCAAAATCAATTAGGAATATAGGTGTAAGCCTAATTCCCTTTCAGTCCTTGCCAATGATGTGGGGAGCACCTTCCCTACCGACGTTGTCGTAGAGTTGAAGTTCGTCGCCCGCGGGGCATGAACCATGCTCGCACTTGGAGACAACAGACCGATGTGGTTGCTGATGGCTGTTCGACAGGGCGAGGTTGCACCCGTGTGTGCCGAGGTCAACCACCACCAAGATTGTCTTGAGCATCTGCTGGGCAGCCACTGCAGCCACCAACGCACTAGGAGGCCACACGTTGTAGCCTGCAACCGCATAACCACCAACGGCTAGTGTCGTGCGGCCAACGCCGGCTGCCGCTCACGTTGCTCTGCTGCCTTGATCTGCAGCAACCACTGCTCAACCACCAGGAGCGTGGTTTGCATCTTTGCGAGATTAGCTTTTATGTTGGCCCACAAGTCAACCATCGATGAAGATGGTGATGACTGCATCGACGACAATGCCATGGGCGCAGTGACTGCCCATGTGGATATCGACAGTGTTGGGGACAACGACATGACGAAATTGGCTGTAGAAGCCATGCGATGTAGATCGAAACCCAAGCGTTGCGATGCCAGATTGTTATGGATGGCTGGGGCACTATAGTATCTGCGGTGCTATAGTACCATCGGTATTGTTCCGTGTTGCAGTATCCCGTGCTACAGTACTCGTGGTACTGTTCATGGGTTAAGGTTGCACGCGAGGGAAGGGAGAAGGGGGTGGAAGCTGTATTGTCGCCGTTGGAGGCGAGCAGGTTGTGCATGGCGTAGGGCGTCGTGGCTGATCTAGAGAGAGAACTTGCGACTAGGGTTAGGAGGCGTTGGGGAGGCTGATCGCAGGGCTTTGCCTACGACCAGCGAGAGAGAAGGGATTTCTTTGTAATCTCTTGCTTACCTTCAATTGATACAATCCCTCTCCTTATATAGAGTTACTCGATCCCTAAACACTAGATCTAATCTTGTCTCAAACTAGTCTATCTTTATCTAAACAACCTGAGAGGCGTGCTACGGTACTGCCGTTACTGTAGCGGGCCCTCTTGGGCTCTGATATTTGTGCTCTAAGTTTCAATTTTATATTGTTATGGTAATTTTAGTAGTGTAAATAATTGAATGTAATTTCGCAAATATAAATGCTTAGAATGGGTTAGGAACATCTATATATTTTATCAATGTATCTTAGGAGTATCCGTGCAAGAGTGTTGTTTCCTTCATTTGCGTAAGGATTGAAGTGTTCTCTGAGTTGGGTTTTTTTTCGTCTGACACAATAAAATGCTTGTAAACGTTGCCTTTCTAGCACAGTGAAAGGCTGTATGTATATGCTCATCACCCATAGGTTATTTGGATGATCACCAAGAGTAGTAAACACCAACTCTCATTTAACCTAACCAAGTTTAATGAGGATGGTGAATTTACACAAGTTATTCTCAATACACTATGATCTTAATGCACTAACAAGGTCACTAATTGAACGATTAGGAGACATTCTGTAATTGATCGAGTCGAATCATTCCCTTCAAAGTGCTACCAGCTCCGCGTTCTTGAGGTGGACGAAAGTCGTGTTGATGAGCATTCCCCTCGTGAGCACATCTAGCTCCGTGTTCTTGAGGTGGACGAAAGCCATGCTGATGAGCAACTCCTCGTCGGATCGTCGCAGGGAATCTTGAAGAGAGCGACGCAGGCGTGCAGCCCTATAGGGTGGACCGACGGAGGTTGGAGAATGAGAGTGAGCCGTCACCGGCCTGGCTGCTAGCCACGATGCCCTGGGTGGCTAATAGGGATGAAAACGGTTTTAGATTTTCGGTATTCCGGAAATCAGTTTCGTATTTTTTTCGATTGATTCATCGATAACGATATTTTCGGAAACATAATCAATTTTTAAAATTTTCTATCGGAATCGGTATCGGAATCGGCGTGATGTTTTACCAACTATTTCCTTCAGTTACCGGTTTTGTTGGAAATTACTGGACTTGTCTCGAAATTTTCTAGAATTATGTCTCGGAACTTTTCGGAATTGTGTCTCGAAATTTTTCAGAATTTCCAGCATGCCAGCAACTCGATCATAGACCATAGGTGGCCATCCAGGTCCTCTTCTCACAAGTGATTTGTATTTTTTGGACACATTAAAAATATTTTTAGGGACAATTGGTGCTGTGAGGCAGTTGGGATTGGCGATTTGGTCTTTCGGACGAATTGAAAGAGAAATGGACTTAATCATTTCCTATAATCGATTTTGGTGGTTGACGTTCAACACAAACCAAATAGACTAACTAATTTGTCTATATGACATGTATCTTAGTTGCATAAGGTTCAATATAAACCAAGAAAGAATTAAAGTTAGGGACTCAAATTTATTTGGAGCAAAAGGACTTAGATTGTGCTGCCTGTGGCGCACCGGACAGTGAGGACTCAAATTTATTTGGAGCAAAAGGACTTAGAGTGTGCTGCCTGTGGCGCACCGGACACTATCCGATGCACCAGACCCGAGCGGAATCAAACCAGCCACTCTCGGGAATTCCAGGGGCACTCTCCGCTAACCGGACTGTCCAGTGAGCCAGCGGAGCAATGGCTCCCTGCATGCCAACGGTCGACTGCTCAGATGAACAGTGATGAATAGTGCCGCGATAGAAGTCGGAGGTCACCGGACTGTCCGGTGCAGCAAGACGACAAGGCGCTCCAACGGTCAACTGCTCCAAACTCTAACGGACGCGTTGACGTGGCGCGCACCGGACAGTGAACAGTGACTGTCCGGTGCGCCACCAGACTGTCTGGTGCGTCCATCGTCAGCAGCGACTAGGAAGTGGTTGGGGGCTATAAATACCCCAACCACCTCATTCAAAGCCATCCAAGCATTGTGAGCTTATCATTCATTGCAAGAGCAAAGTGCAACACTTCAAGACACAATCAAAGCAATCAATCCACTCAAAGTTCCCAAAATCAACGCTACTGCTTAAGGGCTTGTGAGAGGATCATTTGTGTTTTTTTGTTGCTCTTGTCGCTTGGATTGCCTTCTTCCTTTCTCATTCCATTTCTCAAGTGCTTTGTAAAAGCTTAGCAAGAGACACCAAGTGTGTGGTGATCCTTGGGGGGTCTTAGTGACCCGTGTGATTAATGGAAGGCTCACTCGGTCTAAGTGACCGTTTGAGAGAGAGGGAAAGGGTTGAAATAGACCCAACCTTTGTGGCCTCCTCAACGGGGACTAGGTTCTTTGGAACCGAACCTCGGTAAAAAAAATCACCGTGTCTATTCGCTTTAATTCTCGCTTGATTTGTTTGCCCTCTTTCCTCTCTCTAACGTTTCCTTGCTTGTATTAATTTGAGTTTGCTCCCATACGTCATCCGCATCCTTTGAGCAACTCTTAGCAAGAAAAACATGGGATAAAGTTCCGAAGGTCTTCAAAAACACGACTAACATGTTTCCCAAGTATAATATATGTACAGGAACCTTCGGACATGGGATAAAGTTGTACATGATATGAAGAGCTCGGTTCGGGAGAAGGATGAACCAGTGCCGAAGCTACCCGTGAAAAAGCTACGGCTTAGCGGTGGAAAATGAAACCGACTTAAAAGGGAAAAGGCTGTCTAGTCCTCGATAGATTATCCCTAAGTCAATAGTAAATGTCAAGGGCATGAATGTAATTCTACACAGGCTGCGTCATGTGCCTATAAATAGATGAATAGTGACACCGTACTGTTCACGCTGACTTGTATTCGCTCACGCGTCACACTTGGACTTCTACCTTCTGTCAAGTCGAAGGTATAAATGTAATTCAATATTGTTCATATTTATTCATGATAAGATAATAAAAATATTCTAATAATGTCATATAACTATTCATGTTATTTTCCATGTTTCATATGTTTCTACTTACTTTATTATTTACTGAGATGATGAAGGCACGTCCTTCATAACCTTCGTCTGAAGATCACTATACCCTAAGGGAGATAATGCTTCGAAGGACGAATGTCTTTAACTATTAACATTTTGTGTTGTCTTGTTCTTAACTCATAGCATTTGAGAACAAGTCCCCAACATTGGCGCCCACCTCCAGTGAACTCATTCGACCACCTTCGACAAGCCATGACCTTTATCATGCCGCCGAAGAAAGCTTCTTTAGGGCTAGGGGCTGCACTGCAGCCACTGGACGTCAACTAGGAAACATTGTGTGAAGCCAGAACTCAAAAAAGGAAGGCTACAAGTCCAACTCCTCAGGAGGAGGAACTGGACCAAGAAATAAGGGACCTCGAAGCCATCCATCAACAGGTCCAGAGGAAGAAGGAGAAGATGCTTCATCTCTCCGAGCTACAGAAGAAGATCGACGAAGCAGCTGAGGAAATGCGTCATCTCACTAAAGATGACCAGGACCGTCAACCCCAACGCAGAGAGCTTCGTCAGGATAATTCCTACGATGATGATGAGTGGTATGATGATTTCCACCATGGAAATTTTGCTTTTGATAATGCTTCTCCTCTATCAGCAGAACTGCATGCTACCTCATGACTCCCATCATACAAGCCACCCCAGCTCCCCATGTATGATGGGCACTCAGATCCGAAGTAGTTTCTGATGAGCTACGAAGCCACCATATCTTCGTATGGGGGCAATACCGCAGTCATGGTGAAATCCTTCGTCATGGCAGTAAAGAATGTTGCACAAACTTGGTACTCCTCTCTTCGGCCAGGAACAATCACATCATGGCAGAAGCTGAAGGACATGCTGATCACCAGTTTCCAAGGGTTTCAGACGAAGCCAGTTACTGCACAAGCCTTGTTCCAGTGCACACAAGACCACGAAGAATACCTCCAGGCGTATGTCTGAAGGTTTTTACGTCTGAGAGCACAGGCGCCCACAGTGCCCAATGAAATCGTCATTGAGGCTATGATCAAGGGTCTTCGGTCATGACCCACGGCTCAATACTTCGCCAGGAAGCCCCCTCAGACGCTGGAGAAGCTACTTCAGAAAATGGATGAGTACATTCGGGTCGATAATGATTTCTGCTAAAGAAGGGAGGAAGCTTATAGGTTTTCTGAGATGACTAGGGGCTTCGGAGGAAGAATCCACCCTAGGCATGTCAGATCAATCCACAGCTCTAGCCAGAGTGAGGACAGAGGAAGCCAATTTCAAAGGCCACAACATAGCTCACAGTCTTCAGGGCAGCAGCAAAGCTCCTTCAGGCCACCAGCTCCAAGGGGCAGAGGCGGCAGGGGCTTCAGAGGAAGATATGGGGATCAGCCCAGGAAAATCTATTTCTTATTCTATGGTGAAGACAAGAGCCACACTACAAGAACGTGTCAGGTTACCATTCAGAAGCAAAAAGAGATTGCCGAAGCAGAAGCCCGACAGAACCAGCCGAAGCAGGTTTTACATACTACTTCGTGCTACTCTCCCTACATACCAGAATATGTGGGCAATCAACCTGTAGCTTCTGTTGCTTCGGCAAGCCATTCACAAGCTTCCTGGCCTCAGCTTCCTCTGCCACCACCATTGCCACCTACTCATACCGCAAGCTAGCAACCAGAGGGGCGCTAGCACCCCCAACATCAACGCGACTTCAGGGATGAGTCCGAAGCTCGTACAGTCAACAACACTGTACCAGAATCGGAGCACGTATATTGAGGTATATCCTACTTCTGAAGTACTTTTATCTTTTATGCCATTTTACTTTCTGTTTGAGAAACAAGTAATGAAAAAGTCAATTTCAATTTCTTGTAATAATTCTGCCTACACAAGAATGAAATATATCTTCTTCATAGATTTACGAAGCTTGAAATACGACTCTTAAAGGAACAAAGTAGATTTCGAAGCTCAAAAGTCATTCCTAAGGGAATGCAGAGCTGAAATTGACGAAGCTACAAAAAGTCGTTCCTAAGGGAGCGCAGTGTAAGTTTTCTGCTCAAAAGTCGTTCCAAAGGGAATGCAGAGCCAAATACCGTCGAAATATAAGGCGAAGAAGTTCAAAAGTCGTTCCTAAGGGGATGCAGAACTTATACTGCCGAAATATAAGGCGAAGAAGTTCAAAAGTCATTCCTAAGGGGTTGCAGAACTTATACCACCGAAATAGAAGGTGAAGAAGCTCAAAAGTCGTTCCTAAGGGAATGCAGAGCTTAGACTCAAAAGACATTCCTAAGGGGATGCAGAGTCTTCTGTGTACCAGTGTGGGTGTATGTGTGGGTGTTAAAGCATCATCATATTGCATCATATCATCGCATCATTTAGCATAGCATCACATCATACATCATGTCGCATCAACAGAAAGACTGAATACGAAGCAAATCTTTAGAAATACTTTGATTGAATGAAAATGTGCTAAGGCACAAAGCAAGCTTCGAGTGACAATTCTATCAGATCTGCCCTAGAAGGGGCTTCATTCTTTACGAAGCATGAAAAGAAGGGAAGGTGTTTTTTTCGCTGAAGGCTCAAAAAGCGGTATGTGTGTATGTTTCATGCATCGCAAAGAAATAAATTACAACAGCTTACATATTCGGTTCAATATTACATACATCAAATATTACATAGTTGTGTTACAATAGACGCCTAATCTTCCTTCAATTATTCCATACGTCAAGCATTTCAAAATATTATTACAATAAAATCTATTCTTCTCTAAGGACTTTTTCTGCAACTTCGTTCAATAGTTTATCGACGACTTCGTCGATAATGGAGTTCGCCATGTTTTATAATGTCCAGTGCTTCCTTCATCTCTGGATCAGCCAGGGGATTGTATGGCTCCGGTGGCGGGGATAGTTCAGCTGTAGTAGGTAAACTGTTAATTCGAAGCCACAGAGCAAGTATTGTAGCTAAAAATTCAAAATCAATACATATGCGCCTTTCGCGTTCAGCAGCCTCTTCAGCTTGCTTTGCTTCTTCCCGGGCGTCATGGGTGTCTTTTTCATTCTTTTTTATAATTTTTCTGGCCAGCTCTCGGCCACCGTTCACCCAGAGATCAGAATAAAACTTCCCGCCCACTAAAGTTGCTTCGGCTGAAGGATCCTTTGTATCGTCTAAGGAGAAAGCAGCTTCGACCTAGGCTATAGCCTTGACGTGATCACATCCGGCCTTCTCCAGAATAGCTGAGATTCCCTGAGCACCAGAAAAAGCACAAATATCCTCGCGATTAGTCAAGATTTCCTCGAAGGCTTTGGCTTCTCCACTTATCCATTCAATAACGCCCTCGGGGTCGCCTCGGATAAAATTTTCTTCAGAAGAATAGGCGTCTACTTTGGAGAAGCTAGTTTTTAAGTTCTTCACGCAATCCAAGGATTTTTCAAAACACTTTTCCTTGGATTCGCGAAGTTCTTCAACATTTTTCTCTAGTTTATTCTTCCAATATTCACTAATCTCTTGGTTAGCCTGTGCGAGAGCGCAGTTCTCCTTAGCTTCGACCAGTTGTCTCCGAAGGTCTTCAACCTCAGCTTTTTGGGCTTCGGCCTGAGCATTGTACTTAGCTTCGTCTTCTTTTATTTTACTCACCAATGAAATCAAAATTTTGTCTTTCTCTAGACCTTCGTTTCTCAGTTCAATCACCTCTAAGCGAAGGTTGTTAAGAGCCATTATACAGCCTTCGTCTTCGGTGCTTTTTTGTGCCCTCAAAGCATTACTAAGAATTAAGCCCTGCAAAGAAGAAGAAAGAATTGAGCATGGCAATAAAATACTTCATTTTCCAACTTCAAAGTTAACTTCTATACCTTTATACTGTTGTATGCGAGGCTATCAGCAAGATCATCCTTCGACATAACCGAAAGGCCTTCTTCAAGCTTCGGAAATCCCATACTTTTAGCTATCTCCCGGCAAACAGATATTTCTTTGTTGTCCGGGAGACAGTACAGGAAATCATCTTCGTTAGTGTCGTTAAACACTAAGGCTCCCTTCGGATATTTCAATTTTTGGGCATAGTG
Source organism: Zea luxurians (assembly GCA_029449295.1). Classification (NCBI taxonomy): domain Eukaryota; kingdom Viridiplantae; phylum Streptophyta; class Magnoliopsida; order Poales; family Poaceae; genus Zea; species Zea luxurians. The sequence goes on from JAOPSE010000021.1 coordinate 39,635,091, forward strand.
TCTACCTTCCAGGATTTCTTCTTCGGATAATTTTTTCCCTGAAGCATGTCGATAAATGTAATCAACTGGAGCTTCGGGGGCAGGAGATTTAGCTTTTTCTGTCATACCTTGCCCTGCTGTCATCCCGGTATCTAAAGTTTGCTGATCAGCCTTGTCCTCAGGCGCAATAGCCTTCGTCTCAATGGGCACTGTAGGCTCAGCTTCAGCTTCGGCCTGGCCCTTGGCAACTTCGGTAACCTTCTTAATAGGAGCAGGGGTCAAGGCCTTTGTAATCTCCATAACAGCGTCTAGTATGCTAGCCATCCTCCTCCTCTTGGGAGTTGCGGCAGGAGTTCTTTTGCATCTTTGGCAAATTTGCCTTTGCCGATAGGCTCAGGATTTCTGACATTTTTACTATTTCTTCCACCTTTGGCTCTTTGGCCCTATCATTCTTAGCTTCGACTGGCCCGACTGTAGGCACCTTTGGCACTACAATCGGCTCTTCAGTGCTCTGCACAATTGGAGCAGCTTGTTTTGTTTCGCCAGTTGAAGAGGTTCCTTTGCCAAATTCAGGCACTACGGCCGGTTCAATATATCGCGTCCGGTGGGTCAGAACCTTCACTTTTTTGCCCCTTGGCACAGCTGTGGTGGCCGAAGCGGCAGTCTTTCTCTTCTTTCCCTGCCTTCGTAGCGGGTAGTGATAATCAGGGTATACGAAGCCAATCGCATCAAATACCCTGTTCAATATTTTCTTCCCTCGGCCCCCGAAGGCTGTGGACAAGGCATCATCTTCGGCCTTGGAGTATGTCCTAAGCAGCTCATCGCTGGTAGTTTCAATACATTTCAAACAATCATCATTTGGTTCGTCAAACTTCTCTCTAAACCTGAAGGTATATTTCAATCGAACCAGGCCACCTTCACTGGATTCGGCAGTAGTCTCCTTTGGCATATCCCAGCTCTCCACAAGTGGCCACACCCTAAAGGATATGTGCTCTTGAATTAAATCCCTCGTGCCAATGAAGGCGCAAACAGTACTAAAAGCCTTCTGGCAGGCTTCAATATCGCTGTCAATTTCCACCTTCGGCCTTCGGAGGCCGAAGCGAGACAAGATGGGGTGCTGGATAATTTCCTTGATGTCTTCTCTTTTAATCAGATCATTTTTAACATAAAACCACTCCTCCATCCAGGCCCTGGGCCATCTTTTCCGATATGTTGGCACTGGGTAACTTGCATTAGAGCGGGCAATGAACCCGTAGCAGCCGAAGTTGTTGTGGTATTGTTCTTTGACAATAGCCTTTGTCTCGTATAAAAGCTCATGCATACTGCAGAAGCACTTTGCGCTCGGCTCCAGCCACTGGCTTCTTACAGCCCAGACAAACATCCCCATCCTAATTATAGCTTCGGGGGTAATCTGATGAAGAAAAATCTGAAAAATCTTTAATACCTCAACCACAAATTTGCTTAGTGGGAACCAAAGGCCTGCCTTCAAGAAGCTTCGGTAAATAACAACTTCGTTTTCCTCAGGAGCAGGGGCAGTGCTATCTCCTCCAACTCTGACAATAGACATGTCGCGAAAATACCTCCCCTTCATGGCATCAATATGACTTTGTTTGATAGTCGATTTTTCAAAAATAGTATCGCTTGGCCGCCAGGGCCGATCCTCAGAATCTTCATCCCCACTTTTCACGTCATAACTATCATTGTCATCAGAATCTTTGGACAAACCCTCCATGATCTCCTTAGTAATTTTCTCTATGTTCGTTTTTGCCATAGACTCATAAAACCCAACAATGAAAGGATCCGCAACTTTCTTCTCTTCATACAGCTTCTTCTCCTCGGTTATTTTCTTCTCTTCAGTCATCTTCTTCTCCTCACTCATCTTCTTCTCCTCAAATTTGGAGTAAGCACGCCTTTAAACCGAAGCTCTAAAAGCTAAAAAATCAGGCGAGAGCTATTGAGCAAGAGCTAGAAATTTGAGAAAATAACGCAAATAGCAGAAATAGCGTATCAAATGATGTCGCTGTGGGTTCATATTTATACGCCTAGTGCTTTGCAACTTGGCGGGCCCCGTCTGTCATTGAATGTCGCTATTCTAGCGAAGGGAAGGTGTTTTTCGGACCTTCGGCTTAAGGCCTTCGTTCATGTCGTAGTCTAAATCTATTGTTATAACAAATTAACACTGTGAGGGGCTACTGTTGGGGGCCTTTGTCTTCCGAAGGTCCTCAAAAACACGACTAACATGTTTTCCAAGTATAATATATGTACAAGAACCTTCGGACATGGGATAAAGTTGTACATGATATGAAGAGCGCGGTTCGGGAGAAGGATGAACTAGTGCCGAAGCTACCCGTGAAAAAGCTTCAGCTTAGCGGTGGAAAATGAAACCGACTTAAAGGGGAAAAGGCTATCTAGTCCTCGATAGATTATCCCTAAGTCAATAGTAAATGTCAAGGGCATGAATGTAATTTTACACAGGCTGTGTCCTGTGCCTATAAATAGATGAACAGTGACATCGTACTGTTCATGTTGACTTGTATTCGCTCACGCGTCACACTTGGACTTCTACCTTCTGTCAAGCCGAAGGTATAAATGTAATTCAATATTGTTCATGTTTATTCATGATAAGGTAATAAAAATATTCTGATAATGTCATATAACTATTCATGTTATTTTTCATGTTTCATATGCTTCTACTTACTTTATTATTTACTGAGATGATGAAGGCACGTCCTTCATAACCTTCATCTGAAGATCATTATACCCTAAGGGAGATAATGCTTCGAAGGACGAAGGTCTTTAACTATTAACATTTTGTGTTGCCTTGTTCTTAACTCATATCATTGAGAACAAGTCCCCAACAATGTGCCTGTTGTGTCACCCCGCCGTGCCATGCATCGTGTTGCCTGGGCGCCTTCTGGTCATGAGTTGCATCGTGCTATGCCCTTTGTAGACCCCGTCCATGCATCGTGTTGCCGCTTTGGTTCCTAGCCACCGTCGCCCATCCTGCCGGCGAGCCACTATCCCGCTGTGGTCATGTCCAGTCGCGCTTCCCCGACGAGCCGACCTGTCCCGCCATGTCTGTTGCGCCAAGTGTTGCCACACCATTGTCCCATCCCTGCCTTTTCGGACTAGCAGTGGCCACTGCTTCACGCCCTGGTAGCTGCATCGCGGCTCCAGCGAGCCACCTCCGACGCCCCCACCACTTGTTGCTACGGAGAACGCCGCCGTCAGTGTCATTCTACCTCCTGTCGTGTGTGTCGTTGTGCAGCCAAAAAAAGGGGAAACGCACGTACGAACGCGGGAAGAGAAAAGAGAAACAGTTGTTTCCCCACACAAGCACATGGCTCATGAGGAGAACCACCTCGCCACATGTCAGCATCCCATAGGCCATTTAGTTGTGCATGATTTTCAGCCATGCTATTTGTGGCCCTTCGTGTGGCTTTGTTCCGGCCAACCATATCGCGTCACGTCACGTAAACCCGTGAAATATTATTTATCCAATATATTTTGTGTCGTAGATCCATTTCGATCTATTCCAGACGTGTTAGTTTTGTAATAATGTCGTCTACATATTGGAACTATTATTTTGTCGCAGCACATGTTTTCGTTAATTAATCAGTTAATCGTTTATCCGAGGTTTATTTAAACAACATTCTAATTAAAATTAATGTATAGTTTTAGTTTATGCTTCTATAAGTACAAGTTAATTTGATTTCCCTGTGGCCCCGGCCCCTGCCCCCCTCCCCTGGTGCGGCCGAGGTCCCCACCCCCCTTGCCCATGGCGGATGTAGAAGAAAGGACTTTTGCAAAACAGACCCTAGAATTTCGTTTAACTACGCGCAAAAATTTGATTGATTTAAATATTTGATATCTTTTGTGTTATAAATCTGATTCGCTCCGTTCAAGTCATATTAGATTTATATTAAAGTTGTCTACATGTTAAAAATATTATTCCATACTATTACATATTTTAAATAATTTATTAAGTGTTTGTTTGACCAACGGTTATTAAATTAGCATTGTAATTAAATTTAATTTATAGTTTTCAACTTGCGCTTTTATAAATAAATATCAGCATGGTTAATATTAACTTAAATATTCTTTTTAATAACTGTTTAGTATAAACGTGTCACCTGTTTAACAGTCCTCGCGTGTCGCGTTTGTCCACGCATCGTTCGTACGCGCTATGCGCGTGCTATTCGCGTGTTGTCGTGATGTTGATTACGTCGTGCACTTTGTCTCACGTGGTTAATTCGCCTCGCTTAAAATCGCTCATATTAATTAAATTACTTATTTGAGCGAGAGCTGTTAGTGTAGCAGATTAATTAAAACTAAATAATAGCTCTAATTTACATTTGATAAATGTCGAATTAAATGCTCTAGTTCATATTTGTATAACGTAAATGAGATAACTTTTCAATCGTAGCTTCGATCTTGGTGTTTTTTTCACGTGTGACCGTAGAAGCGAGCTGTATTTTGTACTGCATGTTTTTATAATGTTTTCCTTTGTATGGTGTATTGTTCCTTTCTGTTTCAAAACTGTTCAATGTATGTTCGCACTCGCCTAAATAGCGTTCCGTTCGCGGAGTCTGAGGAAGTTGCAAGAGAAGTCCTTGAGCAGTAGTTGTTTGCTAAAGGCAAGTGTCCTCTGACCTATTATGTCCTATTTACTTTATAATTCACTTTCCCTCATACTACGAGTAACCTAAGGATTTATTAGCGTTCTATTTATCCATCCTTAAGTACCTTTTTCGGTTGGGCTATTATGATCAACTACATGCTAGTGCTTTACTTTAATCAACGAACATGATGAGAATTACTTTATAATACGATGATTTATTCTGATTATGAGTTTATGGCATTTTAGGGGGCTCGGGCTATTTTTCGAGTATCTCTCCGTAAGGACCTGTTTGTTGAGAGACCACCCGAGAAAACAGTACAACCATGAGGGTGGTATGTGACGCCCTTAGTTGATTAATTAGAGGAATCTAGGGGTGTAGTTTGCTTCGTTGTTGTGCCATCAATGAGGACTGGACATAGTGCTTGCTCTACTAAGGGTGAGTGTCGAGATTCATTCGATTTGGTTTTGTTAGTCGCCCCCATTAGGGAGGAGTACTATGTTTGTATGACTGGCGAAACCTAACGGACGGCTACACACCAGGACAATCTTTGTAAAGGCTACGTAGTGATACCCTACCAGACCACCTAGGAAGTGATCAATGGGGAGTAGCGCTCTTCGGACAGAAAGGGAATCACGACTCATGGATAAAGTGTGCAACCTCTGCAGAGGGTTAGAAACTAGTATATCTGTCGTGCTCATGGTTTAGACTAGCCTTGGGATCCCCTTTGATTAGAGATACTCTAGATACATTTATGTTGATGGTTTAATGATGATGGCTATACTTATGATTTCTAGTACTTTCCTCTCTAAGGAGGTGCTTCTTTTTGGGATATCAACTTGGGTTCTATGATAAAACTTGGCTTCTACTAATGATAAACACCTGACAAACTAAAATCAATCATTTTGAGCTTAACCCCACATTTGCTAAGTACGTTGATGTGTACTCATCCTTGCTTAAACACCAAACACCAGGTTGTCCACATTGCAACCATTTCTCAGGAGAAGATGAAGGCAACATGGAGGACTTTTAGGAGTTTCAGGACTTTCAGGAGTTCTAAACTAGATTAGTGAAAGTTGCCTAGAGGGGGTGAATAGGCAAAACCTGTAAATTATAAACTTTGAACACAAACTTCACCCGGGGTTAGGATTAGAAACAAATAATAATGAATACGGAGTGCGGAAGAGAGTTCTTCTTGCTATGAGTTGCTCAATCAATGTGGATAACTTTGGGAGCAAACTCAAAATATTGTAAGCAAGAGAACTTAGAGAGAGAGGAGAGAAGGAATCAAATCATAAGGTGAAGATCAATACAAATGAACACAATGATTTGTTTCTCGAGGTTCAGTTCTAATGAACCTACTCCCTGTTGAGGAGGCCACAAAGGCCGAGTCTTTTTCAACCCTTTCCCTCTCTCAATCGATCACTCAGACCGATTGAGTGTTTTTTCTTAATATCAAGGATCACAAAGACCTCGCAAGGACCACCACACACTTAAGTGTCTCTTGCTAGCTTTACAAGTCACTAGAGAGTTTAGAAGGAGATGAAGAAAGCATGATTAAAAGCCAAGCAACAAGAGCAACAAATGAAACACGAATCACACTCTCTGAAGTCACTATTCACTGATGATCACTTGTATTAATTGTGACACTTGAGGAGATTAGAGGCTTTGAATATGTCTTGGAATGGATTGCTAGCTCTTGTATTGAATGTGTATGAGTGGAATGCTTGGTTGTATTGAATGGAGGTGGTTGGGGTTGTATTTATAGCCACCAACCACTTCCTAGTCGTTGCTCCTTTTTTGCCGACCGCGGACGGTCCGCGCCTCTAGTCCGGACGGTCCGCTCCTACACATCAATGACTGAAATCGCAACGGTCAGCAGTAACAGCTATAGTGCATTTAATGCGTCGTCAGATGTCAGATAAAGCACTCGCGGACGGTCCGACTGTACACCCCGGATGGTCCGCGAGGACGCTAAAAATGCATTTTACCGAACCTGTCACCTTCGGTTTTTCTGGTTTTTCAACGGTCGGACAGTCCGCGCCTGAGGCCGGACGGTCCGCGCTTGGTCCCGGACGATGCTCGCTTCTCCTTCGGATAGTCCATAGTGTAAACATTGTTTTTGCAGTGTTCCTGTCTGAGGCTCACCCTAGTGTCGCGGATTGTCCGCCACAAGGGCCTAGACGATCCGCACATAGGTGAATTTCCAAAAAGCTTCTCCTATCCAGAATAATCTATGGTATTCCAGACGGTCGACTTAGAATTGATGTATATGGACTGTATACACTTGAGAAATGATTAACTAAGCAAACTCGTTAATCCATGAGATTTGTGATGACGTCAAACACCAAAATCGATTATATGAAATGGTTGAGGCCATCTCCCTTTCAATTAGCGGCAAACCCTCAGTCATTTGCCTTTGAAGGCCTTATCTTACTACGTTTCATTTAGCACTTTGATTTCTGTTTAAGTTAATGACTATGTGGATGTTTCGGACATCATGATGCAAGAAAGTAATACTTCTTTACACTATTATTTGAGCACTGTGTGATGATGTTCAGTTTTGTAATTGTTGTGTACGTGAATTTCTGATCTTGGCACTTACATGATTCGCATTCGGCTTACCTTCCAAAACCAGGCGTGAAAGCTATCTGTGGTGGGTTTATTTATGTTGGTTGTGTTTCTATTCTATGTACTTTGATATATATTATGTAAATGGATCTAGTCTGTAATATTATTACTTACTCTTTATTATTATTCGAAACATTGTGCTATGATGAGTCATTTTTCTAATTGATGTGTATGCGAGTTCTGATCCTGGCATTGTACATGGTTCGCATTTGATTTGTCTTCTAAAACCGGGTATGATAGTATACATGTCCAAATCGGCGTGTCGGGCCGACCCGGGCCAACACAACTAGACTTAGCCCAAGCCCCTCACAGTTCAATATCGTGATGGCCTGGCACGGCTTGTAGGCTTCCTGAAGCGACCGGGACCTGACAAAGTTGTTCTTACATGAGCTGGACCGAGCTGAAGACATGACGAGCTAGTAGTGTCGGACTGGACTCAAGCCTTTAAGCAAAAAACACTCTAGACTTCAGATTCAAATACAATGTTCAAATTTAATTTAGATTCAGCATATTACATTTATAATTTTAGATATATACTTAAACATAGAATTTCATATACACATATAAATACATATCATATTCTAGAATACTCCTAAATAACAACAAAACTATTAGTGTTATATCTAAGAACAAACTGGTTGTTATCAGGTCCATCCCATGCATGCACCATGGGCCAGATCCCGTGCCTGCACCATGGGCCAGACTGGTGGCCCAAACCCACCATGCCAGGTCAGCCCAAATACGCTTCTAGCCTAGCTAAGCTGCACTCTATCACAACCATGCTGAAGGGCGCTCGTCTCCCCATCATGAGTCACTTCCAGAAGAACTCTGGTGAATCCTCTTCTCAAGCGCTAGGATCCAGATAAGGGCTTGTTCGTTTTGGTGATAATCCACATGTATTGGGTAGGATTGAGCCGGTTTAGATCCATAACAAGTCAAAATACATCCTAATCCCACCCAATACACTCCAATACACGTGTAATATCAATAACCGAACAAAGCCTAAGGAAACATGTAAGGTATTTGGGAGTTTTGGTGTTCTATTATTCATGATTCAAATGCTAGTACAAGGTTGAGTATTTATACTAGTACAAATGAACATTGTCCCACTAATGAGTCCCATAATCCTCTACTAATCTCCCCTTACCGGGTGAACCCCTCTGATCCAAACCACTAATTCATGTAATACTCACAGCTTTCCCCTGCTCGAGATTTTATTTCCCCCAATCAAGCACATCTAGGAATCTTTTCTTCAGCACTTCAAAATATTCCCAAGTCCTTACATCTTGTAGTAGACTTGGTATATACTCGTGCGTTGCTACGGAATAAATATAATAAAATACATTGATATGCAAAAACCCTAATCGTTATTCTATACTAATTTTTATTCAATACTTTTGTAAATTATATGTTTACATACCTTAAAAGATATATAAGATTGTACACGTACTTTTCATTGCTAAAAAATAAACAATGATAAATATATAGCGAATATTAAACAACATCTTATAGGGGAGACGACACATGACACACGAAGGTGCTGCATTAAAGGAGTACATATAGATAAAACAAGAAGACAGTAAATAATCAATCATCGCTCACAACGGTTGGTGGCATGCAAACCATATACATCCAAGATAAACAGGGCTCGGGCCTATGTAAGTACATCAATCTTGAATTCTATTGAAGTTATTTACACTCTCGAAATGGTACTAAAAACAAAAAAATGTTGAAACGAATCACTGCTACAAAAGCTTTGTTGGGGACTCTCAAAACTTCGGTGGAGTCATTAGGCTCTTGGTCATACATCGTTGTATGCTCGTCTCTCTGGATGACACGACTCCCTCACCGAATGGTCCAAGAACGTCGACGAGCTCATCGAGCCTCTCCTCCAGAAGCGTTGCGTATAGCTCGAGGAGTGACTCAAGTGTGTCGGCCCTCTGCTGAACTATGTTCAAATGATCCCAGTCTGCAGGTGTGTTCTTTGTATGCACCAATTTTAGTGTGCTAATGGGCGATGATTCCTTTGTTATAGTTGTGTCACTGGTTTTGCTGCCTGATAATAGTGTGGCTTCACATCCTTCCTTTGTGAAGGAGACAACTGTGAGGGAATCACTGCATGGGCATGCATGAAACAAATCGGTAGAGAGAGATTAAAGGCCAGTAAGGGTATAAAATGTATTAGGTGAAACTATTTGAGGACAAGCCAAATCTATAAGCAAACAATTGTTGTTACTGTTTAGATAAAGTATCATTGCATCTTCGTTATGTTATTATAGTTTGTAGTACTAATTTGATATTATTTACAGATTGGCACAAAGAAGGTTTATTGTTATTTTAGACATTTCAAGTGTGGTACAGTTGATCACAGATGCAAACCCATACATTTCAGACATTTCAAGGGTGGTACAGTTGATCAGTGATGACAAATGAGAATAGGAAGAACATCATAGTACTAAAAAATGCTGCATAATAGGGTTTATGTTGTGATGTAAATAGCCTTCTCCATAGTATGCTAGGCATTTTGAACAGATCCAATTAATTTACATGCTCGTTTCCCAATTGGCCTGCTAAAACAACACCAATAAGCTTTGATGGAACCTGAAAGTTAGATCAATCCTATTCTCAGTCTGGTACTTGTCATGGATAGTAAAGTATTTTAAAAATGAGAAATAACTTATCATATTCATAATCACCTTTCTCTGCATTTTCTCATATTCATAACTATTGGTAGGAGAAGCAAAAAATCAAAAGTGGGTACTGGGTAGTCATATTAACTGAAACAAAGTGGACCTTTCGCTTGTGTAAACAGAGTTACACCAACTTCTTGAAATATAGACTGAGAAAATCAGGATATTTGACCTTTATTTCATCGCAACTTCTTTTTGGAGGTGTGTAATAAAATTGGACAAGAATATGATTTTCAGGGTGGTTTGTGATCATCAAGTGTCAAAAGTAGCAAATGATGACGATACACAGTGGTTCTGAAAGAAAGAAAAAGTAGGTTGTATAAATACTTCATGTAAACACCAATCAAGATCAGTAGTGGCAAACACAAAAGAGATCCATGTCACATGATACTTCCCAACTGAAAAAAACAGTAGGCCACAAGCAACACCAAACCATGATGGCTACCTATAGGTCAGGCCATCTAGTGCCAGACGCATGCTCTGCCTGTATATTTCATTATTTTTTGGATAGTTGATCCTTACCATGACAACAAACATCAATAGCCTACCATGCCTACTTGCTTTTCAGATCATGCAGGTTGCTTCTAAGTTCTTACAAAAATATTTGGTTAACAAAGTCAATATAGTAGTCTCAGGTTCTTTGCCCACAAAAGGTGCCATCCAATCCCAAATAGTCAGCAGAAGCAATGTGCCAATGTTAGGTATGTGAGTAAACTAAACCAATGCCAATATGTCATTGAGACTAAGAGTGGATCATTTGCAGCAGTTTTAGATATTAATGACAATGCATGTCTGACTGCAACTGGGTTAGAAAATTCAATCCTATAGTTATATCAAGTCAAATGAGAAGAAAATGAGTGTGAAATAGTAGTTCATACATATGTAATATTTTATAGACATGGATTGCTTTTTCATAGAGCATGTAGATGTTTGATAATACTGTTCATCTTGGTAGAGTTGAATCCAGAAACATGAAAAAAGAAGAGATGGATTAAAATCATTAACTGGTTTCGAAGTCACGTCAATTTTGGTTTTTTCACATTTATAAAGACAACCAAAGACAAGAAATCATAAATAATTATTCAATCCCTTGTATTGAGTAGTTGAGAACTTGAAAATAAACAGGGTCCAGAATACAAGGTGGTAAAAGTAGTTATACAAATATGTTAAGTCCAGACTCACTCTTGCACATCTCGGTGGAGAAATGTTTGATTACCATGATCAAGTGGAAGCCTTCTTAGTGCACTTAGAGAAGCATATTGCAAATTACCACGTATGATAGACTGCAAAAATAAAATAAAAGTGTCACAAGGTTGAGTTCAAAACATAAGACTCACAATTTTCAGGTCAAATAAACTAAGTTGGTACAGTGGCCTATCTTGTTTGCACCCTGAAATCTTGTGTAACCTTTGTCAAGTCGTTGTCACAAAATACTTTGATGCTATGTAGATCTGAAATAAGAAAATAACCATGTGTAACAGTGTAAGAATAGGAAATTATTTGCAGACACAAAAATCTCTACCAGTGTATCCTCCATTAATAACTTATAAAATTTGTGGCTAAAAAATTGGAGCAACCATACGTGTATATAATTCTATGGGTAATATGTAAATTGTGTGATACTGTGTGCTAGAAGAGTCATCTTTGTAGTAATAACAACCTTTAGTATGCACGGGCTCCTCCTCTTTCACCAATCGTACCAATAACATCAACATCATCCCCCTCCTTGTGCTCCTAATGACTGTCTTTAGGGCCACACCACCCATCGCCAGCGAGCCACCAAGTGTGGTGCACTCGGCGTGCAAGGGGGCGACAGCCGCTGGCTATGGCACTTTCACCGAGGACTTTAGCCTATCGACGCTCGACTACAAAGCTGCGAGCGCCGTAGAATATGTAGACCTGGCCACAGCCGACCTCACCACGGCCAATGAGGCGAAGATCGACGCGCTGCTGGGCGACAGTAATGGAGCCCCATCCGAGGGGTTGCAATGGTGTCAGGCGCTTTAAGGCATGGTGGCGTAGCAGTACCTGCTAGAGTGTCGCGCTGCTGTGGTAGGCAAAAGGTACATCGACGTGTGGGCGTGCTTGGTAGGATAGTGTGGTGTGCGAGCGGTGGTTCGTGTGGCAGAAGGTAGTGTCACCGGTGGCCAGGGAGGACGACGACATCGCCATGCTCGCCGACCTCGCCATCGTGTTGGCTTCGATCGCCTGAGGAGCGGTGGTGCGTTGCACACATGCAACAACCACGTGAGGGTGGCGGCGGCCAAGCGTGGGCTAGGGTTTTTGGTGAGAGGGAGGAAGGGGGCCTGAGATAGTCAATCCATATGCGAGATGTCGGGGGAGTATAGCGTGAAGCACAATGACGGTGATCGTGGGCGAGGAGGCGCCGAAAAAGAGGAGGTTTGGGATGATGGGGTCAATGTCAGCTGCGAGGACGCTGCAAAGGTATGGGCCCGCTACCATGTGCTTGAGGCACCAAATTCGTGGAGGATCCACCGCACGCGGGGGAGGAGGAGGAGAAATTGGCGGCTGCGACGTTGACGAGGAGGGACGCGTGGGTGTGGACGGGCAGATGAAGCTAAAGCTGTGTTGGGGGAGAAGGCGTGGAAGGCATGGGAGAGGGGCGTAGGGCGTGCACGATGTGCAGATGGCCGAGGTGAGGGTGCGGATGGCGAGGGATTGGTGTGGGCGTAGCATCTGTCGGCGGGGAGCACGAGGGAGGGGACTAGGGGTGCGGTGGCATGCTTGCCTCCGATGTGGGCGCAACGGGCGGAGGTAGGAAGGGGTGTATGTGTATCCAGGGCGGGTGCTGAGGACGCGGAGGTGCAGCGGACATCACGAGGCGAGCATCGCGTCCGAGAGGGGTATGGCAGAACATGGTGCACGGTCTACGTTAGAGTCTTATAGAGTAGCGGAGATTAGACCAAACCACTCTCACTTCGACCACTGGATGGCTCCCTTTGCGCACTAGCCGGCGCTCCACCACTTTCACAAGATGCACATCAACACTAGTCAGTAGTCAGATCCACTATTGAAGAGAAATATAAATAAACTAGGGTATATGACGGGGTAAAGGGCTTTAGTTGTGTTACATGAAATACTTGGTGGACATTAGCACCATCTGGTAGTTCAAGTTTGTAAGCCACCTTTCCAATCTTTTGCAGCACCTTGAAAGGCCCAAAATACTTGAAAACCGGCTATAGGTGTACATTTGGGCTGCCAGACCCGGCCCGGCCCAAACTCAAAAAAGCCCTGCGTGATTGAATTTTGGGCTGACCTGGCCTGTAATTATTATGGGCCATGCCGGGTCGGCTCATGGGCTTAGCCCTCGGCCCACGGCCTAGCATGTTATTGGTTAAACGTGATTGGCTCACTTTGGGGGGGGGGGGGCAAAACTGTAAAAAGCCTGAAATTCAAATTGTGGCCCAAAATTCGTATCAAAGCCCGAAATTCACATCAAAGCCCAAAATTCACAATAAATCCCAAAATTCAAAATACATATATCATGTAGTAGATATTAATATTTCAAGTTTTATAATTTAAAAAATCAAAGAACATGCAACCAATGGGTGGTTGACACCTCGTCTCCATGATTAAGCATGTAGCTAGCCAAATTGGAGCGGATGATTTCCTTTATTAGAAGCGGATGACCAAATGAATATGGGCCTTTTCGTGCATATAAATGGGCTATTTTGTGCATCCATAAATGGGCCATGCTTGTGCCCACCTGTGGGCCACGACATCGGCCCAAGCATGTCCCAAATGTACACCTCTAAGGCTAGCTTAGGACAGGGCCTATTAACCACATAACTCTGCACATATGGTTGTAACTTGAGTAGCACCATTTCCCCTCCTAAAACGTCCACTCAGTTATATGCATATCAGCCTGCACCTTTGTCCTATTTTGGGCAATTGCTAGCCTCTCCTTCAAAAACTCAGAGTAAGATTGCCTTTCTTTCAACCAATCAGCCACGGAAGGCTCCGTTTCCATTGAGACCATAGAAGTAGCTACAAAGACTGAATCATATCCATACAAAACCTTAAATGGTGAGCACCCCAAAGCTGAGTAATAAGATATGTTATACCAAAATCAGCTAGTGGTAACCATCTCTTATAGAGAGTTGGAGCCTCATGTATAGCACATCTCAAATACATTTCAAGGCATTGGTTGACTCCCTTAGACTGGTCTTCTTTTTTAGGATGATAAGCTGTTGTTAATGCCAACTTTGTGTTCAGTGGCTGAAATAGAGACTTCCAAAAGGTGCTTGTGAACACCTTATCCCTATCAATGACTAAGGACTTAGGAGTTCCATGTAGCTTAACAATATCATACAGAAATACCTGAGCTACTTTAGGAGCAGAAAAAGAATGCTTCGAAGGAAAGAAATGTGCATATTTTGAAAATCTGTCGACCAGCACCAAAATTGCATCACGCCGCTCAGATTTTGGAAGTCCTTCTATGAAGTCCATAGTAAGGTCTTGCCAGGCCACTTAAGATATAGGTAAAGGTTGCAGTAACCCTGTGGAGTGAATCCTCTCCACCTTCACCTGTTGACATGTACCGTATTGTTTGATGAAACCATTCACATCAGATTTGAGGCCCTTCCACCAAAATAGCCTTTTCACCCTATGATAGGTAGCCTGTCCGCCAGAATGTCCTCCCACCACATTGTCATGAAGAGCAGAAATAACTCTGGTTTTCAGGGTTGTGTTGTTAGTGTCAATGTTTGGACTTGTGGTCCTAACCGACCAGTCAAATAGTGTCGTGTGTCCCGAACCTAGACGGTGATGTGAGTTGACATAAGCGATTTATCCTAGTTCGGGCTAGAAGGGTCCTACTTCCAGCAGAAGGGGGATGAGGCTTATATTACTCGCACCTAAGTGCTTGCAGTAGGGATTATAAGCTGAGCAAGAGAGGTGATAACCCCAAGTCCCTGTGAGTGATTGAGGTAAGTGCCAATATCGAATGGAGGTGAAGACTGTCAAGTGTTCGCCCGCTTCCCATAGTGGAGCAATGGACGACCCTATTTATAGGCCTAGGGAGTGCTACCTTGTAGACGGGAGCTGACTTCCCGCTGTGGAGGAGTGTCTTTGTGCCCTATAGACAGCATGGCCTTGTACTTTATCATTGACTTGTGCTTGCTTGGTTTCTTCTATGAGCTGAGGCCATGGCCGAGGGCTCAGTTGCATACCCGAGCTCCCCTGGTGAGGAGTTGCCCATACCATAGTGGTTGTCACAGGGTCCGTTATGGGAAAAAGCTCCTCACGGGAGGTGTCATCTCCACTGTTTATGATGATGTTGGGAAGTCTTCTATCACAGGCATTAGGGGAAGAGCCAAACTCGGGCAAGGTGGAGGTCCATCCGAGGTTGCGACCGAGCCCTATCTGGAGACTTGATGACGCGTGCCACAGTTGATGGAGTGGCCTCCCACGAGATTCGCGGGGGAGCATGTAACCGAGGCTAGGTTCAAGCGAGATGGAGCTTGCGCCTGAGACCGATTTCTGCGTTAGGCGAGGCAGAACTTGCGCCTGAGGTCTTGGCTGGCGTCCTGTCGTGTTACGCGTCTCGTCAGGGATTGTTAGTTGGCGTGCGCATGCGTAATGATGTTGATGAATCTTTGACAAGAACTATGACACTATTAAAAGATTCATCTACATCCCAGCGTGGGGTTGGTGTGCGCATTAAATGCGGTTGTCTCCTAAACGGCTTCAGGCATGCATTGTATTTACCTGCCTAGGGTAGGCTTAGGCAAGACAGACATGACCACCCTAGGCCAAGGGAGCCTCTGTTGGGACGGAGATTCCCCCAAGCTTACATTCTGTCTGAGGTGAGGCTCGGGCGAGGTGGAGCTTAGTGAAGGCTCCTGAGGGGGACCTCGAGCGAGGCGAAGTTTTGGGAAGACCCCTGAGGCGGACCTCGGGGGACGTACTTTGACTGAGTCCTCAAGATTTTAAGTGTGTTTTAGGGGCTTAGTCTAGGTGCCACGAATTATCATACTTGACAGTAGCCCCCGAGCCTTCCAAAGAAGTGTTTTGACACTTGTTAGGAGCTCCTTCTGCTCTTTTCATGGGTACACTATCTTTTCCTAAGGAGTAATGATTCTGATTTCGATGGGCGCGCGAGAGCACCCATCGGGTGTTGCCCCCGAGGCCCCAATGGAGTGGTTGACTCCTTTGGGGTCTTAATTTTTCCATCTGTTGGCATGGTGGTCCCGTTTTCCACCTGTCCGCAGTCGGGAAATGGAGCCCCCTATCGTTCTTTGTTGGTTTTGTCGGAGTTTCCAACAATTCTGTCGTAATGTTGGTTGCGAGGGCAGCCCTCGAGCCTTCGCGTGGGGCAAGAGGATGATTAGTGGGTGCCTTGACTTTTTTGGTGATATGCCTCTTTGTCGCCTCTCTGCAAGGAGGAAGAGGGGGATCACGCCATGCTACCCTTGGTGGGTAACGATCATGACGTCTCTACCGAGCTGTTAACAGGTAATCCGAGCAGAGCCCTAAGCTCCATTTGATAGGAGTCGGCTAGTGGTCCGGAGATGTGCCCCCAAAAGTACCTGCGGGTGATTCGTCTGGTCTCGGTCCCGTTCGATGGGGTCCAAGGGCTCGGTTGCCACCCTCCGATGGGATACCGTCATGAATCGTTCCCGGGGGTCTCGGATATGTCTTAGTGTATCTCGGGATTGTAGCCCAAGCCTTGGTCGTGTATGGACATACCCATGGTCATCCCTAACTTTGTGCTCTGGGGCAGTTGTGATACCCTTCCAAGGGGCCAACATTCGAACCCCTGATCAGTAACAGGCCCCGAACCCATGTGTTCTGGGGCAGTACCCCGAGCCTCACCGAGGGCTTGACCTTCAAACCCCTATGTAGTAGGTTATAACTTTAACACAAACCTTGATCCCTTGATTAGCGGTTAGAACAAGATGAACAATTATCGGAGTATAAAACTAAGTCCTTTGCTTGCAAAAGTATTACTTTCAAAGAATGCAGAATTAACACAAAGCAACACAACTAAAATATCTATGGAGAAAAAAGAAAAAGGGCTTAGATAAGAAGAGGAATAACACAAGTTCTTTCTTGCAAGGAGTTGCTTCTATATATGAGAAGTTGACTTGAAGCAACACAAACTAATATTAACAAGGAATAGTGCAAGAGAACTTAGAGAGGAAGAACACAAACAAATCACAAGCAATAAACACAAGTGTCATGGGTGATTTGTTTTACCGAGGTTTGATTCACTAAGAACCTAATCCTCGTTGAGGAGTCCACAAAGGACGGGTCTTTTTCAACCCTTTCCCTCTCTCCAACGGTCACCAAGACCGACGAGTGTTCCTTCTTCTTTGTCAATAAAAGACCGAAGTCTCCACAAGGCCAACCACAAAGATAAGGGGCTCTTGCTAGCTTTACAATGAATGGGAGTCAAAACTCCACACTCAAATGATCAAAGAGGTAGCACACACTTTCTCTCAATGATTCTCACAAGGCACTGTCGCTAAACACACACGAGTAGCTCCTTTCTTGCTTGATATCTCTTTTGTGGCACTTGTGTGGTTTTGATGTGTATAGAAGTGTTGCTCTAGTAGATAGGAGCGAATACCCAACTCTTCTGTATGATATGGATCAATGAATGCCCATGAATGGGCTGGTTGGGTGGCTTTTATAGCCTCCAACCACCCATATAGCCGTTATGCCGCATCTGCCAGAAACTGCACTGGTGGACTATCCGCGACTAGGGCTCGGACGGTCCACGATCCTCCAACGGTCAGATCTGACATTACAACGGTTATGTCTGACAACCCAATGGCTAGATCAATGGTTGTCTTTCCCTGGTGACGATACGCAGATGGTCTGCCCTTGGTCCCAGACGGTCCGCGCCAGCTCTAAACATCCTTTTGCTCAACTTGTCACCTTCGGGCTGAACCAGATCTTCACGTGTGGACGGTCCGTGAATTATAGTTGGGTGATCCACGATTTATAGCTGGACTATCCATGATTTATAGTTACTGTCCAAAGTCATAGTGGTGTCGCGGACGGTCTGCCAGAAGGGGTCGGACGGTCCGCACTTGGCGATTTCAGCACTTGAGTTTCTGACTTGTCGTTGATCTTTGAACAATCTTCTCCAAGTTGCTTTGGCTAAACTTTAGAGAGATACTATGACTTAGAAAAATATCTCTAATGGCTTTCCATGTAGTCTAAGTCATGGATCTTGAACATTTTAATTCTTTAACTCATATTTCTTCTTTTGCTCAAACTAGCTCCAAAATAGTGAGATGTTGATTCCGAGCTTTCCAACCTCTCTAGAAGTGTTGAATAGGTTCCTTGGGGTATTTAAAACTTATCCAAAGAGTAGAACAATTGGTAGTTCATCTATTCTATGTCTTACCTCTATTTGGTTGGATGTGAGCTTATTGTGACTTAGAAACTAAACTGTTGAACTTATGAACCTGTGAATCAAAGACTAAGCAAACTAGTTAGTCCGAATAGTTGTGATGGTCATCAAGCACCAAAATCAATATAAGAAATGGTTTAAGGCCATTTCCCTTTCATAGTGTAAAAACAGGTAGAGGGAAAGAGCGGGAGGGAGAGAGATACACCTTTTGAGGCTTTACATGAAGCGGCGCTGGCCGGTTGACGTCAGGAAGAGAGGGAATTTAATGCGACGAGATGCTTTGGCCCATAGGCCGACCGTTGTGGCGCGTGTGCGTGTGGAATTCGAAGCGACACAACCCACTCTAGGTTTTGTATCGGGGTGGCTCGACCTAAGCCTCGATGACTCCATCCACCCTTATAAATTCACTCGAGATGGGATGTTTTGTTCTTTACATTCTGCTTTCGCCTTCCTGTCGTAGTCGCCTTCTTCCTTAGCCACAAAAAATTCTTGTGCTCTCCTTTCGTCTTCTTCCCTAGCTCCAATGGCTGAGAAAGTAAGTGTCCTTCCTCCCGTGACCCATGGCCGATCTCCTCCATCACCAATAACGACCTATAGGCGTTGGTGGACGCCGGGCTGCTCTGCCCTCATCTCCATGGGCCACACCTAGAGTGGATTGTGCCAGGTGATAAGCAGGTGCCGGCTCGTGCCCCGGGCTATGTGGTGAGCTTCACCCCCTTTCATGAGAGGGGGTTCGGAGTGTCGGCGGTCTGCTTCATGCGAGCACTTCCACACTACTACGGGGTGGAGCTTCACAACTTCAACCCCAACTCCATCGCTCAGGTGGCCATCTTTGCCGCCGTCTACGAGGGGTTCCTAGGGATCGAGCCCCATTGGGACTTATGGCTTCATCTGTTCCAAGCGGAGCCATTCTCCCTCTCCACCAATGTGAGGAAGGTGCTCCACGTGGTGCGAGCCGGTGGATGCACACTTGTGTTGCGCTCGGATCAAACGCAATTGTACATCCCTGCCATCCTCACCTCGTTGAACAAAGGGTCATAGGGCCGGTGGTTCTACCTCTGCAATGGCGACGGGCGGCTCCTGGCGTACACGCAGTGTGTCGTCTTTGCGGCGATGAAACACAGGCGGTGGGGCACTCCGCGGGAACACCAGGCCCAGCTCTAGCCACTGCTAGATGCCCTGTGGAGGCTTTGGGATCGTGGACTTACTACGGCCGGAGTCATCACCGCCTTCCACTAGAGGAGGGTGATGCCACTGACCGAGCGTCGGCTCTGCCTGGACGAGATGACGCTTGAGGCCTCCGTGGGGAGCTCCTGGCTGGCCACGGCTGCCATCTCCACCGACAAGCTCCTCCGGTGGGTGAAGGGGACGGTGGGGAAGGCAAACTATGTCGTTGTTGTCCCGATGCGCCCCGATCAGGGCTACATGTCTTTGGTGAGGTTTTGATTTCTCCTTCTATTCTTGGTTCTCCCCTTCCTGTCTCACCCTTCTCATCCCTCTCGTAGGGGTTGTGGGGTTACCGAACCGCCCGACCCCCAGTTCTGAAGGATGTGGCTGATAGGGAAGCATGTCAATTGGCGGTCGAGGAGAAGAAGAAGAAGAAAGATGCGGGCAAGAAGCGGGCTCGCAAGAAAATGCTAGTCCACGATGCATTGGAAAAGCGCCGCAAGGCGCAGGCAAGGGAGGGGCTGCCGCTGGAGGCCTCTCCTAGCACGGAGGAGGAGGACTACGATGATGATGATGAGGGGATGGAGGTCCAGCTGGGCTTCAGCCCTGAGGCTAGACTTTGGTCCGAACCGGCCTCGGTGGGCTTGTCCGACGGCGCGGACGTACCTGTGGAAGGGCCGACAGCGCCCCTATCCGAGGCACGGGTGTCAGCCAAGCCGGGACCTATTCCTGCGGTTGCTGAGGTGGCAATGACGGTGGAGGAGAATACCATCGATCTGCCCAGGTGCCCGATACCAAGCTTGTGGAGGAGAGGGTCGTCGTCCCGCCCTAGGTGCCTGCCACGGGGCGAAGGGGCCTGAGGAGCTAGAAACCGAGGGTGGACGTGGACGTCGTGCCCCAGTTCGGGTAAGCTGCTAAACTATGAGTGCTCCTTCTTTGTTCCCAAGGTCCCTTTGTGATCTTCATCTTGCTATGCTTTAGCACTAAACATCGGGCTCATGAGCTGGCATTTACTGCCACCAAAGCGGTGAAGCGCGACATCGGGACGTCGGCTAGGGCCATGTCTCAACCCCACACGTGGTTCGATGCTGCCTAGGAGGCCATCCAATGGGGCGTTGAGGCGGCCCGGCATGCCCTTAGTGGGCAGCCCGGGCAGGATGCCACCGTTGCCGAGGTGATAGCGTTGCCTCTGGCGCCATTGGTTGAGGTCATCCTGTCTCTTCTGAGGAGGAGATGAGGGTGGTCGATGCAATGTCGGTCATGGTGTCACCCACTGTCTCCAACCTTCTTGTGTGTCATCCCCGATACCCTCGAGGCCACCCGAAGCCTTGAGGCGGCGAACATCGAGGAGGATGGTCCCTCAAGGCAACCTAGGGATCGGTCGAGGAGCATATCATCCTTCCACCCATCGTCGGGGCGGGTGGTGACCTTGTTCGCGTTGGACCGAACCTCTCGACCTAAGGAGGGCCGACCCTAACGTGGATGGCCACCAAGGACAATCCCTACTTTGTCCTTGACGACGTGGAGGAGAAGCGGATGTGGTCAGAATTCCGTACAATGGCTCGGGTAAGGAAATTGTTCCTTAGCGCTAGAGATCCCTTCCTTCGAGTGGTGCAATGATGTGGCTTTTCTCCTTTGCAGGGGCTTATGGCAAAGTTTGTGGCCAAGTCGATTTTCATTCGTCGTGAGCACGACGTCTAGGCCGTGCTGCAATGCCATCAGGCCATGCTATGTCATTCAAATGAATGGCTGGCCCTAAAGAACACCGAGGCGATGGACCCGGTGTCGCTGTGCACAGAATTAAAGGGCGAGGCTGCGGGCGCGCATGGGAAGTGACACCTCTGGAGGAGGTGCGACTGCTGAGGGAGAAAGTGGCACCGCTAGAGGAGGATGTGTGGCTGTTGAAGGAAACCTTTGGGCTTGGGTGGTGAGCGGGACAAGTCTTGGCGTCAAGCCACCGAGGCCTCTCTCCGTGCCGACTCCCTTACGAGGGATCTAGAGGTCGAGCGGTCTAAGAGAGTAAGGAGGCTGACCCACTCGAGGCTATCAAGGTTGTGTATGAATTTCCAGATGTGTTCCCTAAAGATTTACCAGGTATGTCGCCTAAGCGGAAAGTTGATTTTGCCATAGAGCTTATCGCTGGCACCGTCCCTATTTCTAAAAGAGTCTATAGGGTATCTAGACCAGAATTGGTGGAGCTCAAGAAGTAGCTAGATGAGCTGTCAGAGAAGGGTTACATTAGACCAATCACCTCCCCTTGGGCCGCTCTTGTCCTATTCGTGGAAAAGAAAGATGGCACCAAGAGAATGTGCATTGACTACAGAGCTCTGAATGAAGTCAGCATCAAGAACAAGTACCTATGCCTAGAATAGAAGATCTGTTCGACCAGCTAAGAGGAGCTAGTGTGTTCTCGAAGATATATCTGAGGTCAGGTTATCATCAGCTCAGGATCTGACCTTTAGGCATACCGAAGACGACATTTATCACCAAGTATGGGCTATATGAGCTGTCTTTTGGTCTGACAAATGTGCTAGCCTTCTTCATGAATCTGATGAACAATGTGTTTGTGGATTACCTAGACAAGTTTGTGGTGGTGTTTATCAACGATATTCTCATATATTCTCAAAGTGAGGAAGAGCATGTGGATCATCTGAAGGTGGTATTGCAGAGGCTACGAGAGCACCAGTTATATGCAAAGTTGAGCAGATGCAAGCTCTGGATTCAAGAAGTCCTATACTTGGGTCACATTATAAACAAAGATGAGTTAGCCGTAGATCCAAAGAAGGTAGCAGACATTCTGAACTGGAACATCGAATGATGTTTGAGGAATCAAGAGTTTCATTGGAATGGCCAGATATTATCGGCAATTCATTGAAGGGTTTTCAAAAATTGCTAGACCCATGACAACCTTGCTAGCAAATAAAGTCGAGTTTAAGTGGACCTAGAAGTGCCAAGAGGCCTTTGAAGCGTTGAAAGAGAAGTTGACTACAACGCCTGTCTTAGTTCTGCCTGATGTTCACAAGACATTCTCGGTGTATTGTGATGCTTCCTACACCGGCTTGGGATGTGTGCTGATGCAAGAAAGAAGAGTCGTTGCGTATTCATCTCGACAGTTAAAGGTTCATGAGAAGAATTATCCCACCCATGACCTGGAGTTAGCAACAGTGGTTCATGCATTGAAGACTTTGAGGCACTATTTGTATGGGCAAAAATGTGATGTCTACACTGACCATAAGAGTTTGAAACACATATTTACCTAATCGGAGCTGAATATGAGGTAGCGAAGATGGCAAGAACTGATTAAAGACTACGAGTTAGAGTGTAACACCCTAAATTTGGGGGCATAAAATTTCTTTCTAAATTACCAACCAAATTCAGGTGTTACTCTTCTCTCTCTAGTTTCTCTCTCTCTCCTTTTCTTTTTGTAGAATTAGTTTAATTAGGGAGGGATTATTTATTTTAGTTTGTCCAAAACATATGAGTCATGAAATGTTGCATCATGTTGAGCTCCAAATATTCTTTGAATTGTCGCACATGTTTGATTTGGTTTGAATTTGAAACTTGATTTGAATTTGAATTGAAAACCCTAGATAAAATAAATAGAAAAGCAATTAGAAATTCCCTAGAAAATAGAAAATCCAATTCAGCCCTAGTCGGCCCATTAAGCCTAGCCCCGCGCGCGCCCGCGTCTGCGCGCCCTTGGTGCCTAACAGGCGGGTCCCGCCTGTCGGCGCCAACCCGTGCGCCCTCTCTCCCTCTCTCCCTCTCTCGCTACTCTGTGGGGCCGATCTGTCGGCGTCGTTCCTCTTGCACGCGCGCCCGCTCTCTCTGTCCTGCGAACCCCACCCGTTAGTCCGTCCCCAACCTCCCGCCCACGACCGCGCGTTCTCCGGCCACGTTCTCAAGCCCACACCCCTTTAGAAGCCGCATGCTGCTCGCCCACTTCCCCTCGCTCACTTGCGCCCTTAGCCAAACTCTCTCGCCCCCTCTCTTGCCTTGTGCACGCAACCAGACAAGCTCCGCCGCCGCTCATCGGAGACCGCTGTCCGTTCTACGACCGTCGTCGAGCTCGCTCCCCGTCCGTTGCCTCTATGAGTTCCGCCTCGCCGTCGGCTACTCGGGACACCCCTCGGTTTGCCCTTTCCCTCTCTGTTTTGCCCGGTCAGCGCTCACTGGAGCACTTCTTGCACAGCCGGAGCCTGCCGCCGTCGACCCGAGACTTCCCTGCCTCCCTGCCATCCTCCAGGCGCTCTTGAGTTCGCGCTTGTGGTAAGCAACCTTCCATGCCCTTAATTCATCCATTACTATCCTTGTGCTTGCGTAATTCCACGCCGGAGTTGATCCACGCCGCCGTTAGCCCGCCTCGCCGTGTCCCGCGTTCTCTAGTGCCCCTGCACCGGCGTGGTACCCACGGTCGAGTTCGCCATGTCGCCCTGAACACGCCTGACCCTCTCCCTTAGCCCCTGGAGCCCCACCATGGTCGTCCCCCTCGTCTCCGGCAAGACTTCGCCGCGGGGTCGAGTGGCGCCACCACGCCCGTGTCCGGCTATCGGCTGTTGGATCTCGGGCATCCGTCCGAGATCTTATGGTTTAGATTTAATCAGAGCAGACCTAATCTCAGCTCTCTGATCCAGATCTAGCCGTTCTCCTCTCTCTCCCTCACTCGCGCCCCTGCCACTGAACCCGGCCTGTTAGCCCTGCCCTAGTTTGCTGACACCCCAAGCCCACCTGTCAGCATTCGCTGCGCGCCCGCGTCCGCGCGCGTGTCCACGAGATCTAATCCTGTCCGTTGATCTGTGATCTGATGGTTGAGATCATCCGATACCCCTTCACGTGTATTTTTGCTTAAGAGACCCTCGAGTTTTAGGAAATGAAACTGTCATCCCTGCTGTCGGCGTTCCGAGACCAGGGGGTCCCTGGGCCGACGAGTGAATGTCGCCGCGTGCCCCAGCCCAGATGGGTCGAGCGCGAGGGCGAGCGCGAAGGGGGGAGAGCGAGGCGGCCGGAGACCGGCGTGAGAGAGGTGGGAATCCCGTGGCCTTCGTGTTCGTCTCGCGCCCAGGTCGGGTGCGCTTGCAGTAGGGGGTTACAAGCGTCCACGCGGGAGAGGGAGCGAGCGGCTCCAGGCGAGCGCCTATTCTCGTCCTCGTCCCCGCGCGGCCAACCTTCTCTAAGAGGGCCCTGGTCCTCCCTTTTATAGACGTAAGGAGAGGATCCAGGTGTACAATGGGGGGTGTAGCAGGGTGCTACGTGTCTAGCGGAGGTGAGCTAGCGCCCTAGGTACATGCCGTTGTGGCAGCCGGAGAGATCTTGGCACCCAGCTGGTGTGATGTCGTGGCCGTCAAAGGAGTGATGGAGCTTGGCGGAGGGACAGCTGTCGGAGCGGTTGAGCCCTTGCTGACGTCCTCTTGCTTCCGTAAGGGGGCGGAGAGCCGCCGTCGTCACAGAGCATGCGGGGCGCCATCATTGCCTATCTGGCGGCGTGAGCCAGATGGGACGCCGGTCTTGTTCCCTGCGGCCCGAGTCAGCTCGGGGTAGGGTGATGATGGCGCCTCCTGTCGACGTGGCTAGTCTACGCCCTAGGTTGGGCGATGTGGAAGCTCCTCCGAAGCTGAGGTTGAGTCCGAGCCCCCGGGTCGGGCGAGGCGGAGATCGTCGTCTTCTGGGGCCGAGCCCAAGTCCGAGCCCTGGGTCGGGCGAGGCGGAGATCGTCGTCTTCTGGGACTTAGCCCGAGTCCGAGCCCTGGGTCGGGCGAGGCGGAGATCGTCGTCTTCTGGGACTTAGCCCGAGTCCGAGCCCTGGGTCGGGCGGAGCGGAGTTCGCCGTCTTCCGGGACTTAGCCCGAGTCCGAGCCCTGGGTTGGGCGGAGTTCGTCCGAGCCCTGGGTCGGGCGGAGCGGAGTTCGCCGTCTTCCGGGACTTAGCCCGAGTCCGAGCCCTGGGTCGGGCGAAGCGGAGATCGTCGTCTTCTGGGACTTAGCCCGAGTCCGAGCCCTGGGTCGGGCGAAGCGGAGTTCCTATGGTGCCTCTGGCAGGGCCTGACCGCTTGTCAGTCTTACTCTGTCCAGTGGCACTGTAGTCGGTGTGCCGTAGGCGGCGTTGTCCTTTCGTCAGGCCGGTCAGTGGAGCGGCGAAGTGACGGCGGTCACTTCGGCTCTGCCGGCGGGGGGTGCGTGCCAGGATAAGGGTGTCAGGCCACCTTTGCATTAAATGCTCCTGCAACTTGGTCGGTCGGTGCGACGATTTGGTCAGGGTTGCTTCTTAGCGAAGGCAGGGCCTCGGGCGAGCCGGGAATATGTTCGCCGCTAAAAAAGGGGGCCTCGGGCGAGACGGAAATCCTCCGAGGTTGGCTACCCTTGTCCAAGGCTAGGCTCGGGTGAGGCGTGATCGTGTCCCTCGAATGGACTGATCCCTGACTTAATTGCACCCATCAGGCCTTTGCAGCTTCATGCTGATGGGGGTTACCAGCTGAGAATTAGGAGCCTTGAGGGTACCCCTAATTATGGTCCCCGACAGTAGCCCCCGAGCCTCGAAGGGAGTGTTTGCACTCGCTTGCAGGCTTTCGTCGCACCTTTTTGCAAGGGGACCAGCCTTTCTCGGTTGCGTTTTGTTCCGGTGGGTGCGCGCGAGCGCACCCGCCGGGTGTAGCCCCCGAGGCCTCGGAGGAGTGGTTTCACTCCTTCGAGGTCTTACTGCCTCACGTAGTGCTTCGGCTGGTCTGGTCGTTCCCTCATGCGAACTGGTCTTAGCCCAGGTGTACGGTCGGGTCCCAAGTTCTCGGGCTGGTATGTTGACGCTGTCAACGGTTCGGCCGGAGCCGGGTTTGCGAGAGCAGCCCCCGAGCCTCTGCATAGAGCGAGAGGGCGGTCAGGGGTAGACTCGGCTTTTTTACATACGCCCCTGCGTCGCCTTTCCGCAAGGAGGAGGGGGGGAAAGCGCCATGTTGCCCTCGATGGGCGTCGAACATGGTGTCTCCGACGAGCTGCAAGCGGGTAATCCAAGTGGACGTCCGTGCCCCGTTCGTTAGGGGTCGGCTAGGGGCAAAGAGGCACGCCCAAAAGTACCTGCGGGTGATCTGCCAGACCCGGTCCCCTGGCGACGGGGTCCGAGGGCTCGATGCCTCCCTCTGGTGGGATTCTGTTACAAGATCGTTCCCGCCGGTCTCGGAAATGTCCTAGGGTACCTCGGGAGCACAGCCCGAGCCTTGGTTATGTATCGAACGTACCCATGGTCATCCCTTGCTCGGCGTCTGAGGCGGCTGTGAACCCTTCGGGGGCTAGCCTTCGAACCCCTGATCAGTATTGGGCGCGAAGCCCGAGCAGCCTGAGGCGGTCGTTGAACCCTTTCGAGGGGCCGGCCTTCGAACCCCTGACCAGTAGTGGGTGTAGGGCCCACGCGATCTGAAGCGGCTGTTGAACCCTTCCGGGGGGCCAGCCTTCGAACCTCTGATCAGTAGGGGGGCTCGGAGCCTGGTTCCTTCTCGGGGAAGGATCCTTTTCGGGGTATCCCCCTTTCCCGGTCCCTGTTGCAAGAGAGAGAAAGAGGAAAAATGGAAAAGGATACGAAGTCGAACGACGCGGCGTACCTTTTTGGACGCGTTCATTTTGGCGAAGGGGAAGCGTCGCCTGCTTCTCCTGCCAGAGGCGCTGCATGTCCCGTCGCGGAGTTAATGTGACAGGGCGAGTGGTTGGAGAGGCGACCGTTGCGCGTGCGCGAGCCGCTCGAGGAACGGCTGTTTCGCTTCGCGTTTTTGAATCCCACGTCCGGTCCGGGTGGAACGTTTGAACCGGCCACGCCTTGGTCTTCATATACTCGGGAGAGGGCCAGGCGATGGTTCTTTGCTCCGCTTCCTGTCTCCCTCTTAGGTTTTTCGCAGCCTGAGAGACTTAGCCAGAGAAAAGGTAACCGCCCTCCCTGTCCTTTGCGCCGACACCCCTTCCGCTCGGCGATGGCTGACTGGGTGACCATCATCTCGCCGCGTGACCCATGGCCCTTCTCCATGGTGACGGCGAGTGATCTGGAGGATCTCGTTGGCGAGGGTTTACTTCGCCCTCTCACCGATGAGCAGCGACCGGAATGGATCCCCCCCGTGGGCGGAGCCGCTCCATCCCCACCGCTGGGGTACATCGTGAGCTTCGTCTCCTTCCACGAGCGGGGCTTTGGTGTGCCGGCGAGCCGCTTTATGCAGGCGATCCTGCACCACTACGGGGTGGAGTTGCACAACCTCAGCCCCAACTCCATCTCGCAGGCCGCCATCTTCGTAGCGGTGTGCGAGGGGTACTTGGGGATTGCCCCCCATTGGGATCTGTGGACCCATCTCTTTTTCACGGAGCTTTTTGCCTCGCCGACAGGGGAGAGGAAGGTCCGTGCAGCGGTGCGGGCCGGCGGCTGTACCCTCCTGCTGAGGCAGTCGCGGGCGTCGCTGTATATTCCCGCCATCCTCGCGTCCTCGAACAAGGGGTGGCAGCGCCGGTGGTTCTACCTCCGGAATGACGGCGAGTTGCTCCCGCCGTTCTCTCAGCGAGTAGTCATCGCCGCAGCTGATGCTTGGCGCCACGGGACCCCTCATGAAAGGCAAAAGAACCTCGAACCCCTCCTCAAGGCCTTGGAGGTGTTGAGGAAGGGGGGACTCACTGCTGCCGGGGTTATTGCCGCCATCCACCGCCGGAGGGTGCTTCCCTTGGCGAAGCGACGGCTGCCGCTTTGGGAAATGACACCGGAGGCGGAGTTGGAGGGCTCGCGGATGTCTTCTGATCCCCTTCCCCCCGACGTCCTCCACGGGCGGGTGTCCGTTGCGTTGGGGAAGCCGGACCCCAGCGCCCTCTCCCAGCCTTTGATGCGCCCTGACCAAGG
The DNA here is from genome assembly GCA_029449295.1 of Zea luxurians. Lineage (NCBI taxonomy): Eukaryota > Viridiplantae > Streptophyta > Magnoliopsida > Poales > Poaceae > Zea > Zea luxurians. The sequence continues at coordinate 39,663,416 of JAOPSE010000021.1, forward strand.
GTGCGTGACTCTGGTGAGTGTCCATTTCTTTCTTCTAGCGTCGGATCGCCCCTGGTTTCTAAGGCCAGGATTTCCACCCGTCTTCAGGAGGTAGGGTGGCACAAGTCTTCCCTGCCACGGGTCCCATAAGATGCGGCGGACCGAGTAGCGCGGCGGGTCGCCGCGGAGGAGAAGAAGAAAAAGAAGGACGTGGAGAAGGCCTGGGCCCGCGAGCAGAGGCGGGCTCGGGACGCCTTGGAAAAGCTTCGTCGCCGGCAGGAGAGAGAGGGACTCCCGAGGGAGCCGTCGCCGGAAACGCCCGACGACGACGACGATGACGAAGATGATGACGAAGAAGACGACATGGCTGCCCGCCTTGGCCTCAGCCCTGGCTTGGGGTCAGGCCTGGAGCCATCAATCCAGCCCCCGAGCGGGTTGACACCGTCGGTCCTCGGAGTCAGGACACCGGGGTCCCGGCCCGAGGAGCGGGGGCAATCCGGGAGGGTACTTGACCCCTCGGCTGGAGGAGCCGAAGCGACCCCGGGAAGCCAGGCCGGGGCGTCTGCTCCCCGAGAGCCGCCGCCCACGCCGGCAGCGCAGGGGAGCGGCCCCCAGGTCGTCGTGGCGGTGCCTGAGCAGCCCGCCTCCCAGGCGTCCAGGGCGCCCAAAGCAAGGGTGATGCCGAAGCCGCCGGCGAAGCGGACCTCGGCGGTGTTGCCGGGGGTCGAGGTCCGAGAGACCTCCCCCCAGGCACGGTTGATCATGGCCCGAAGCGGGTGAGTATCCTGGAACGTCTTCGCCCTGGTTTTTTTTTCCGTATGTACTGGCCGTGATTTTTTCTTTTTTTCCCCAGCAAGCGAAGCCATGGGCTGACTGACCTGGCGCCCTGGAAGGCCCTTAAGACGACACCGGCTTGCATGGCCAGCACCGCTCCGGGCCCTGCCGTTCAGGTGACCTTCTCGCAAGGCGCTCCACAGCAGGGGGCTCAGGCGGCACCAGTCGCTGTGGAGCGGGTTCCCGAGGCTGGCGCTTCTGCCGGGGCGGCCGTCGTGATGGGGGTGGCGGCCGACGCGGATGTGGCCCTGGGCCCACCGGACGTGCCGGCGATGCCGGCACCTGTCGCTACCGAAGTCGCCGCCGTCCCAGTCAGGGAGCGACCGGCCGCTGCCGACGTCGAGACGGCTGAGGCGTCGGCGCTCAGTGCCTCGGAAGAGGGGGGCGTGGAGGCACGATCCGTCCCGCCGGGCGGCAGCCTCGTCGCTGTGCGGCGGAGCTCCGAGGGCCGGCGCCAGTTGCTCCGATTCCGGACCCGTGAGGCCTCGGATCCCGGCTTTGTTCTCGACGATGAGCGGGAGGACCAGTCCTGGGACGAGCTCCGCGAGTGCGCCGAAGCAATGGTGGGGTCGCTCCGGTCGTCGCTGGAGGTTTTCTGCAGGGACGTCCCCAAAATCCTCCAGGTAACGGTTTCAGGCGTACCTTTTCTCTTTCGTGACCAAGGCGCCTTTCGTGACGCCCCGTTTCCTTCCCTCAGGATCTGACGGATCGAAGCGCCGCCAAGTCGTCGTTCATCCGCCGCGAGGTCGACGTCTGGGGCTCGCTGCGATCCCTAAGGACCTCGCTTGCCGGGGCTACTGCGCGCCTCTCCCAGCAGGGTGCCAAGGTGGCGGACCTTCGGTTGCTCTGCACCGATCTGAGAGCCGAGGCGGGCAGCGGCGCGCGCGGAGGCGGCCGCGGCGTGCAGAAGCGCAACGGCAGCAGTCAGAGTTCGCCCGGGTCGTCAAGGAGCGGGACCAGTCTCGGGGCCGGGCTGCCGAGGCCGAAAGCCGGGCCGAAACCCTTGCGGCCGACCTAGCCGCAGCCCAGGTCGCAGCCTCGGAGCAGCGTACCCGAGCCGGAGGTACGCCTTGGCCATCTTCAGTTTTCGTTTCTGCTTGTTTTCTCTGCTTGTGTTTGAGATCCTTCCTTTGGCTATTCGCAGAGCTCGAGTCCGCCCTCGATGAGTCCGCCAAGGCGCTTGCCGAGGCGCTTGCCGGAGCGGCCGAGAAGAGGGAAGCCGACCACGCGGCCATGTCCGAGGCCGTCTCGGACGTTTACCGGGTCCTTGGCTCCGGCGACGTCCCCTCAGGAAGCTCCCCTCGAAGCCGCCTTCAAGTCTTGGGCGACCATGTGCGCGGCAGGCTCCGCGAGGCGTTGCACCACGGCGTTAGGCGGGCCTTCGCCGTACTCGCTTCCCACTACGTTGTGGACCTGGAGCGGGTTAGCGAGGGGTATTGCCTTCCCGACGAGGACGAAGCCGCCCTGGCAGAAGTCCAGAGGCTCGATGCGGCCGTCGCGGGTCCGAGCGCAGTGCTGGCGACCACCTTCGAGGCAGAGATCCTCCCACCTGCGCTGTCGCCGGAAGCCGGGATGGACTTTGCCGATGGTGGGGACGAAGCCGAAGGTGCGGCTCCTTCCCGAGGCGACGCCTAACTCTGTTGGATCAGTTTCTGTCGGATGCCCGTGTGTCCTTCTGCGGCCGTTGAGGCCTGAACACTTTGTTACCGTTGCATGAAGTCGTACTCCTTTCCTTTTTGCGTGTTCGGCTTCGCCTGTTTAGTAACAGGGTGGTTTTCCCAAGTAGGGGTCACTTTTCGCGGCGGGTGACGAGTGAGGTGTTCCTAACCCGAAGGCGTAGAAGTCTCTCGGCTCAGTCGGCCTTGCCGCTTACATGCACCCGCGTTCGCTCCTTGGGGCCTTGCTTCCGACATAGCCGGGGGGAACGCAAAAAGCTTTTTTTAATTTGAAAATCTTGGACGCAAAGAGGTCCCTCAACTTTGATGCGGAGGGGTTCCCCCCCTTTTAGCCCCCGAGGGAGGGTCGGGCTTTGCCGAGGCGAGGCCGACCCTTCCTTGATGACTAAACTTAGCGTGGGTGCGAGGTATATGATCAACTTGAAAACATCTTAAGGGTAGAAGCGACGTAGCTGTTGGATGTTCCAGGCGTTGTCGTAGACCTCGCCTTGGCTGTTGGCCAACTTGTATGTTCCGGGCTTCAGAACCTTGGCGATGATGAATGGCCCCTCCCAGGGAGGCGCGAGCTTGTGCCGCCCTCGGGCGTCTTGTCGCAGCCGACGCACCAGGTCGCCCACCTGGATGGTCTCGGGACCGGACCCCTCGGGCGTGGTAGCGTCGCAGGGACTGCTGGTACCGCGCCGAGTGTAGCAAGGCCTGGTCCCGAGCCTCCTCCAGCTGGTCCAGCGAGTTTTTCTCGGCTGACTTGGTTGCTTTGGTCGGTGTAGGCCCTCGTCCTCGGGGAGCCGTATTCTAAGTCTGTGGGCAAGATGGCTTTGGCCCCATAGACTAGAAAGAACGGCGTGAAGCCCGTGGCTCGGCTCGGCGTTGTCCTCAGACTCCAGACCACCGAGGGGAGTTCCTTCATCCATCGCTTGCCGAACTTGTTGAGGTCGTTGTAGATCCGAGGTTTGAGCCCTTGTAGAATCATGCCGTTGGCACGCTCCACCTGCCCATTCGTCATGGGATGAGCCACGGCGGCCCAGTCCACCTGGATGTGGTGATCCTCGCAGAAGTCCAGGAACTTTCTGCCGGTGAACTGGGTGCCATTGTCGGTAATGATGGAGTTCGGGACCCCAAAGCGATGGATGATGTTGGTGAAGAATGCCACCGCCTGCTCGGACCTGATGCTGTTCAGGGGTCGGACCTCGATCCACTTGGAGAATTTGTCGATGGCGACCAGCAGGTGCGTGTAGCCCCCGGGTGCCTTCTGCAAGGGGCCGACGAGGTCTAGACCCCACACGCAAAAGGCCAGGGTGATGGGTATCGTCTGCAGAGCCCTGAGCGGGCAGATGGGTCTGCCTCGCGTAGAATTAGCACCCTTCGCAGGTTGCGGACGATTCTTGGTTAGCATCGGCCACCGCCGTCGGCCAGTAGAAGCCTTGCCGGAAAGCGTTCCCGACAAGGGCTCGAGGCGCTGCGTGATGGCCGCAAGCCCCCGAGTGTATCTCTCGCAGGAGTTCCTGACCTTTGGCGATGGAGATGCATCGCTGGAGGATGCCTGAGGGCTGCGGTGGTAGAGCTCCTTCTCATCTCCCAGCAAGACGAATGACTTGGCGCGCCGCGCCACCCGCCGAGCCTCGGCTCGGTCGAGGGGCAGCTCTCCTCGGTGGAGATATTGCAGGTACGGGGTCTGCCAGTTTTGATTAGGCGCGACCCCGCTTTGCTCCTCCTCGACGCGCAGTGCCTCACCCTCGGGGGCCGGGGCGGGAACCGAGGGCGCCTCGGGTCGAGCTGAGGGTGCCTCGGGTTGAGCCGAGGGCGCCTCGGGTTGAGCCGTGGGCGCCTCGGACTGGGCCGAGGGTACCTCGGGCTCGGACGTGTCGTCGATCTTGACGGAAGGTTGATGCAGGTCTCGGGAGAAGATGTCCGGGGGAACCGTCGTTCGCCCCGAGGCTATTTTAGCCAGCTCGTCCGCAGTCTCGTTGTAGCGCCGAGCGATGTGGTTGAGCTCGAGCCCGTAGAACTTGTCTTCCAGGCACCGAACCTCATCGCAGTAGGCCTCCATCTTCAGGTCGCGGCAATGGGAGTTCTTCATGACTTGGTCGATGATGAGCCGCGAGTCACCACGAGCATCGAGGCGTCGGACCCCTAGCTCGATGGCGATCCGCAACCCGTTGACCAGGGCCTCATATTCGGCCACATTGTTGGACGCCGGGAAGTGGAGGCGTAGCACGTAGCGTAGATGCTTTCCGAGGGGTGAGATGAAGAGTAGGCCTGCGTCGGCTCCTGTCTTCATCAGCGACCCGTCGAAGAACATGGTCCAGAGCTCCGGTTGGATCAGAGCCGTCGGTAGCTGGGTGTCGACCCATTCAGCCATGAAGTCCGCCAAGACCTGGGACTTAATGACTTTCCGAGGAGCGAACGAGATTGTCTTGCCCATGATCTCCACCGCCCACTTTGCAATCCTACCCGAGGCCTCTCGGCACTGGATGATCTCCCCCAGGGGAAGGATGACACCACAGTTACCGGATGAGACTCGAAGTAGTGTCGTAGCTTCCGTCGCGTTAGGATCACCGCGTACAGTAGCTTCTGGACTTGTGGGTAGCGGATCTTGGTTTCGGACAGTACCTTGCTGACAAAGTAGACTGGCCTCTGAACGGGCAGTGCATGCCCCTCTTCTTGCCTCTCGACCACAATCGTGGCGCTAACCACCTGGGTGGTCGCGGCGACGTAGACCAGGAGG